>JAUTBS010332433.1:0-10664 GCA_032361285.1 Aequorea victoria | reverse complement strand
GTACAGGTTTGGAGTGCACCCGTAAGCACTTTCCGTAGTGAAAACTCAAGTGCGCTTGAGAGAGTGGACGTAGGCCGAGATCTGGCCGAACCACTATAAACCTTGTGTTGTGGTTTGTAATTCTCTTTCCCTTATCTCTTTACTTTTGTGCACTTTTGATTGCTCATCTTGGTTCACACACACATCTTAGTTCATTATAAATCTCTTCCACATCAAGCTTTTAACTAAGATTTAAAAGAACTTAAAAATGATTAAGTTTTCCGTTAAACCTATTCACCCTCCCCCCTCTAGGTTTAATATCTGGGTCAACACATAGTAGTCAAAAAATACCCTTGGCGCAGGATCTTCTTAGCCAACATGTGTCCATTCATATGTGGTCTACAATTTTTGGAGTGTACCTCTTCACAATCATTACCCCTGTCTTTTCATCTACACAAAGCAATTGAATTCCCTAATAAGCTCTTTTATGTAATTTCCTGCCACAGATGATGAATTGTGCGGCCAATCGTCTGATTGCTCGCTTATCTTTCTCGGTGGTATTTTTTGGGTACTTTCCAGTCTCAATGAAATTCTAGATGTCAGTATACCATGGAAAATCTTCCTGTTCTTCGTCTGAAACATTGTTGATCTTGCAAATTGGTGCATCATTTTACTAAATCATCAATGGCCTCATGTTTACTTCTGCGAGTATTTGAATCATAGAGGCTAAAGTAGCTAAAGCATCGGAAAACCACTTTTGATCATAGGATATATCGACGAATGAGATATAATCAAATTTTAAAGTGAATGATTTCAACACTTTATGGTACGATACCAACTTTTTCTCCCTAGCTCTCCATTCCTTATTTGACTGGGCTATTACGAATGTTGAGTCTCTGATTACTTCTATGTTTAGAACTTTGAATTCTAATGCAACTATCATTCCAGTGATACATGCTTCATATTCTGCTTCATTATTGGTTACTTAAAATTGAGCTAGAAAGACATTGGGATGTGAGCTTGGTCTGGGTCTATCAATAGGATCCCTATACCAAATCCATTTTGATTTGAGGATTTGTTAAAGTACATTTGCCAGGTCTCTTCTGTGGCCTCGATAAACTCCTCGTTTGGGAATTTGAATTCTTCGTTGTTTTACCCCTCAGTTGGGCTATCTGCTAGGTACTCTGTCCTTCATCGACTTTCTAGTGATGAAGACGATGTCAAACTTAGCTAGTAGTAGTAACCAACAGGCCATTCTTCTTATCAGGGCTAACTTTTTGAATAGGTATTTAATAGGGTCCATCCAGGAGACTATTTTTACTGAAAAAGCTAACAGGTAGTGTCATAGTCTTCGGGTGGTCCAAATGAGTGCCCAATAGGTCTTTTTCGATGGTGTATAGTTTAATTCATAACCTGTTATTTTCTTGCTAAGGTAATAATTGCTCTTTTTGTACCATCGTCACCTTCTTGGGGCAGCATGCACCCCATCGATGTTTCTCCCACTGATAAGTACAAGATGAACGACTTCCCATACATCAGAGGTGCTAGAACTGGTGGATTCTGTAAATACTTTTTTATTTCATTGAATGCTGCTTGACACTTATCATTAGAACATCGTCTCCTTTTTGAGTAGCTTGAACATTAGCTTGCAAGTCATAGTTAATTTAGCAACGAACCTACTGATGTATTGCATCTTTCTTAAGAAACTTCTGACTTGCTTATTAGTCTGTGGGGGTTCAATTTTAAGATAGCCTTGATTTTTTCCGGATCTATTTCAATGCCTTGTTGGGTGATCTTGAACTCGAGTAGTTTGCCAGCTGTGACCCCAAATGTGCATTTTTTAGGATTAAGTAGCATTTTGTACTTTCAATTTCTTTCGAAAAACTTTCGTAAGATCTCAGTGTGCTGCTCCCATTGTTTGGACTTCATAATCATATCATTGACATAAACCTTGACTTCTTTATGGATCATATCATGTAACAAAATTGTAGCAGCCTGCTGGTATGTTGACCCTGCATTTCTTAACCCGAACGGCATAACTCGATAGAAAAAAGTTCCCCATTGAGTGGTGAAGGTCGTCTTTTCTCTATTTTTGGGCACCATTAATACCTGATTGTATCCTTAGAAACCATCCATGAATGAGAGAAGATCATGGTTTGCCATGTTATCCACCAGGGTGTCTATGTTAGGCAAGGGTAAATGATCCTTAGGACTGGCCTTGTTGAGATTCCTAAAATCGATGCACACTCGAATTCGGTCATCTTTGTTAGGTACCGATACTGCGTTAGCTACCCATTGAGGATATTTAGTTACCATTAGAATACCGACGTATAATTTCTTGATGATCTCTTATTTGATTTTTAGGAGTCAATCGGGCCTTACCCTTTTTAACTTTTGTTTTACAGGCTTTGCATCGGGGTAAAGAGGAATCCGGTGTTGGTCAATGTCTAGGTCGATTCCGAGCATATATTCATAGGACCATGTGAAAATATCTTTATATTCTTTGAGTAAAATAGTTAAGATTTTACAATCCTATGAAGATAACGTGGAACTAATTTGGACCTTTTGCAATTTCTCTTTAGTACCCAAATTTATTATTAAAGTTTCTTCCATAATAGGTTGGACATGACCCTCTTCTTCCCTTATTAGCATGTCTTTGATTTCTTTTGGGAGTTCATTATCATGTTCAATTTTAGGATTCATGCATTCCACATCAGACACATCGAAGTAAGCAAAATTCTTATCCATTTTATTACCAATGAAAGACTCAACAGACTTGAAAATAGTAAAAAGATTGTTTTTTACGCTAAAATTAAAACTAAAATTGCCATATTTGGAGGAAAGCGTCTTCTTCTTCTTGATCTTGATTTTGACCTCGCCTTCAGCTTCTTCTCCGAATTCGTTTCCTTCTTTAGCTTCGACCTCATCCTCGGACTCACTCTCCTCCGACTCTGTCTCGAAAATGTAGGGATATTTGATCTTCTAATTTTTGAGTTTTCCCACACATTTATGATTAGTTTTGAAAGATCACATTTGTTTGTATTGTCGTTAATCATCATTATTATAGCCATTGATTGATCTAAATTCCCTTATTCTATTTTATTGAAAAGAAGCTCCATTGCCAGGTGTAGACATCCCAATTTTGATTAAACCGTGCATTAGGCTTATCTGGTCCGTTGCCAATGATGACTATATGTAGAAACTCGCGTCAAAATGAATTTTGTACAATCACAAGATTCAAGGAAGCACCCAAAATACCCAAAAAAAATGTTTTTGTTACAACCTTTTCAATCAAGCATCCGCCACCTCAAAATAGCACACGCCATTTTTTCTGAACCCGTCACGCGCCATCACTTTTTCAAAACCATAACCACGCAATATAAAAATGGTGCACGCAACCTGCAACCAGGAGCTTGCACCTGCAACTAGGCGCTCGCCACAACCCACATGTCACACACCACCTCTAGAGGAACATTCTATTCCCCCCACGTGTCGGCATGCCATTGGTCAACTGCCACGCTCGAATTTCTATAAATACTGACATACCTCAGCCATTTTAAGAGAATCCCAAAACATCGATACTTTGTCAAAATATTGACTCACCCGACACTTAGCCATGTGATACCCCACCTGAATTCCCTATAATAGCCAAGTTTTGAAGATTCAAGATCATAGAGAGAATTTCTCGGAAGAAGATGCGAAGCATTGAGAAGACGCTCGGATAGCAATCGCGAATTGCATGAGATTCTGCATTCATCGTCATTTTTTGTTTGTTCTTTTATCATTTTCTCAATAAGGGAGAGGTCACTGTTTGTCTGATCCTCCCCGACTCTGTTTTTATTTCGATCCACACATACACACACGATGCTATTTTTGTGAAGATAAGTTTTTCGAAACCTATAACATGGTGTGCGCCACTTGAAGTGGCGCGAGCCATGTCTCCAAGTGGCGCACGCCACCTTGGACATGGCGCGAGCCATTTTGACAGTGAGCCTTGTTTGTTCTGCCCTTCCTCACACATTTTCTTTATATTCTATAAATGTACGCTATTTCTGTTTTTAGTATCCTATGTCCGTTAGTTAGTTTTTCCATGTTTCCCAATGATTAATATGAAATGCATGAGAAGCGGGATAGAATTTTAGGCTATCTTTTGAAAACATGCTATCTAAAATATCATGCTTCATGTTTTCCTCCTGTTATAAAATACTTCGCACACATACACATTATTTTCATCAAAACAAATAGCTCCCCCAGTCCTCAAATGTGACGCGTGCACTCTATTATAGTGGCATGCGCCATGTGAGGGGATCCAGTAGTGGTGGCACCATGTAAGGTGGCGTGCACTAGGTTGACAAGTGGCATGCGCTAGGTTGGCATGTGGCATGCTCCACCTCCCCGTAGCCTAGTGGTTTTCTAATGGGCTTTTCATGTGTTTTTTGCTACCAGCATGCCTCTCTTGTGATCATTTTCCTATATGTCATATATTGTTGGTGATGTCATCTCCCTTTTTTTTCATATGGTTAAATGTGAGCATGTTTAGAAAACCTTTTAGTTTTAGGTTAGGCTTTTTGTTTCATTATTTGATTTTGATTGATCTCTCCTTAACCCCCATTTTGTATATGTTACTTTTGAAAAATTTAAGACAAGAACAAATAAGTGATGAGTAGAAACCAACCTTTGGTCAGGCAAGAGGGGTGCATAACACATTCCCTTCTCGTACACTAACTCCTGAGCCATTATATCATGTAATGACAGATTAGTACCTTGAAGTTTTATGTTTTCTTAGTTTATTATTAAAAACCAAGTGGCGACTCCAATTGTGCAACCTTTAACACAGTCGCATTTCTTGGGCTCTCTTTTCAAAATATTAAACCTGTGTTCTTTTTCATTAAAATAAAATTGAGAGCATTTTTACATAAAAAAAGACTTGCGCGTGTTTTTTTAGAGAGTACCTCATAGTGGCGACTCTACTGGGGATAACTTAAGAAAGCGAGCTAAACTTGAAAGCACTTCCTACGGATGTACATCGGTATTCTATCTCACATGGGGATCGACGACCAGCTAAAGGCACATTTATTCCACAAGTCTCTGTGAGGGACAGCTCAGCGATGGTTCAAATCTTTGGAAGCCACTAAGGCTAAGACGTGGGAAGACATTGCCACCGCATTCGTTGGACAGTATAACTATAATGTCCAGTTGGATGTAACAACTAGGGAACTGGAAACCACCGAACAAAACATCAAGGAGGCCTTTGTTGACTTCTTAACCCGCTGGAGGGGAAATGCTGCAAAAATGACCAACAGGCCAATAAAAAAGGAATAAGTTAGAATGGTGGTGAAGAACTTGTAGCCACAGCTCAAGAAATACCTGATCACTCACCCGCTTATGACATTCGCACAACTGTTTGATGCAGGAATACAGATTGGGACACAATCTAGACTAGGGACATTGAGAATGGAGAAGGCAGCCAGAATCATAAGCCTATGAGGCCATTCCAGAGCAACTAGCCCACCCCATACCAACACCAACTCTGTAATGATAGTCACAGAAGTTAACCTTCTCAACCCACAGCCAAGTCAGGCCAATCCCTCTTTTTCCATCAAGGATTCGAAGAAGAGCATTTACCCAGTTGAGTGTGCCGCTCTCCATCTTGTTCACCAAACTGATGGAAAGGAAACACCTTAAGCCACTTGATCCAACTCCCCCTTCCCCCCTAATCCACTTTCACCCAGATATAATCATGTGCAATTTTGTGCCTTCTATCAGGGGCACAGACATTCGATCAATAGTTGCTTGAGGCTTCGACATGAAATCTAAGACCTCATTGATAACAAGGTGATTCCACCCCTAACTGTTTTCAAACCCAAATTAACCACCAACCCCCTGCCAGACCATGTGAATCTACCCCCTCAAAATCTGAATTGTATCCATACCTGTGAGGAACCCGCACTCTTTTTTTCTCTTTCTCCTTTGTTCCCCACGTAAATGTATGGAACGAACCACGAGAAAGAAAGGAAAGAGTGGTTTTCCCCAAATGCGTTTGTTAAGGGCCGCACGATTTGGAGTCGCTACTTGATTTTTGGATAAACAAAGAAACCAAGATCTTTTAAGAGATTAGCCCGTCCTTACAAAAAAAAATGGTTTGGGACCTAGGGTACGAAGGGTGAAAGTGTTAGGCACCCCTCTCACCCGATTCGAGGATCGGCCTCTACTTAACCATTTTATTTTATCCTTATCTTAAATTTATCAAAAACAACACATACAGAAAGAAGGTTGAAGAGAGAACGTTAAAAAGCAAACAAGAAAACAAAACCTAACTTAAAACTAAGATTTTCTATGCATACTTACACTTAAAGGCATGTCAAGTGGGATATTACAGCATATCAGTGCAGTTGATGAATATAAAAGCATCCTGTTTAAAATAGAAAAGGGCAAAAAAAAAGGTACTGAAAGCCACTGGTTTTAAGTAGAGGTGGCGCACGCCATCTCGAACCTGGCGCACCATCTGTGTGACGCCTCACTTTCCACGACACGTTCATTAAGCACTAAACGTAGAATAAAGGTATACAATTACTTTAATTGTTAAACGAGAGGTTCTAACCCTAGAAAGGTGAGCTCTCAAAACCCTAAAGAAGATAAGTAGTGTGATTATTAATTAAAACTTAAGACAGTTTAAAGTAAAGTTTGAAGAACAATGTTTGTGATCTTGGATCACAACCCAAACGTAGGATTTTGGGTTAAAATCCAACATGAAAATTCAAGCCCATGGACTTATAAATTTAATGAATGGATTAAATTTTAATTTTAGAGCACAACTAATTAAATTAGAGCCCACTTCTTGAAGAGATTTTGGAAATTACATAAAAATCTCATTTTTGTAATTAAAGACTAAAAAGGCCCACATTAATTATTTAAATTTTAAATAAAAAAATAAAAGAATTATGAAAGGACCAAAATGCCCCCCCTTGGCCGGCTAGCTTGGTCCCCAAGTGTGGGACTTGATGTGACAATTTTGTATTTATTTAAAAAATAGAAAAATGGGAGATAAGTTTGATATGAGGGTTGAGTGTGGGGAATATAAAGAGTGTTTGGCATTTTAATTTATCTTCTACATGAATAAATTAGTTGTGGGAGATAATTATACATTTAAATATATTTCAAAAAAATAAAAATACATGAAATAATTAAATTGTGGGAGAAAACTCCCAAAAAAAAAAATTAATGCATTATTTTTTTCCCCAATTCTCATCAATCTTGAAATGACTAGACACTAGGCCCTTGTACCCAATTGTAAGACTATCTTTCACTCTTATGTCATCCAAATAGTGTTTGGAATATGACTAATTAGGGAATTAAAATTTAATTGGAAAGTCTTGAAATTATAGCCTATAAATACCAAGCTTTTTCCAAGCCTTTTTCCCATTTTTATTCTTAAACTCCCTCTCTCTCTCTCTCTCTCTCTAGCTCTCCATTTCGGCAGCGAAGGAGGAAAAGAGAGAAGAAAGAAAAAGAAAAGAAAGAAGAAGAAAAAGAGAAGAAAAGAGAAGAAAGAAGAAGGAGGAAGAAGAAGGAGGAAAGAAGAGGAGATCAAAGAGACTTCTAGGATCAAACACAACAAGTGAGGACCCTCTTAAACCTTCACTCATCTTCCTAAAATATATATATTTTTACATCCATGTTTCTTTAACATAAAGAATGAAGAACAAAAATGGAAGGAGATGAACAAAGGACTTGGGGCTATGAAAGTTACCTAAAAACCTTGTTCTAAAGACTTTGTAAAAGAATAACAAATGAAGAACAAATGATGTAAGAACAAGTTATGAACCTTCTCATGCCTATATGATGATGTTATGGCATGTTTGAACATGCCTTAGTTGAGTAAAAATAGGGGTGAATGATGATTTGTTGAGAATATGTAAAATAGAGACAAACAGAAAATGACAGAACATATATAAAACTATTCCAACAATTTTTGTGTGAACCAAACATGGCCTAATCAAAACCCTATTTTTAACAGAGCTTCTTTGGGATGTCTTGAACTTGTGTGATTTTTGGTTAAGCTTAAAAATATATTTTTAAACCCCTTTGACAATTTATAGAATTCTGTGACAAATGAGGCAAATTGATAGTCAATTTTGAACCTCTATATCTCTCTCCACACAAATTCCCTTAAGTTGATCTATATATCCAGAGATAGATATATGAGTCTAGTTGTACCCCCTTTTTACAAAAGTGGATTTCAGTTTATAGATCTCGAGTTATAACTTTTGTTGCCAAATAGGTCCTTATTCTGACAGTTTTGGTTGAACTAATTTTTGGACCCTCTGCCGAGTACAACAAGTGTTTTTCCCTTTCCTGCAAAATGTAGATAACACATTCAAATAGCGCTCTGTAAATTTTCATAAATTTCTAGTAAGGTTTGATATTTTTAAAGTAATTTTAAAACTCTGTAACAGATTCTGAAAAATGAAGAGAAACAGAGTTTAAGAAAGCTTAAGCTAAACTAAGTACCTAGACCTAAGTGTGGGACCTTGGGGTCTTTGAGGGTACCAAGAATGTTTAAAAATGGTATAATTAAGAATAAAAATATCTCACTTTTATGACCACACAAGCATGCATGTGTCACCTTAGTTCGCGTAGTTAAGTTTCTACCCGATCTATGTATTAGGAACCGAGATCCCGAAGTGAACGGGATGGCGCAGCTCAAGAGGGAGCACTTGTTTTGAGGTGTGTGTTTCTTTATCACTAGCTTGGCTTTATAAATATGTGAATGGTTAAATATTTTATGCTTGCATGTATTATGAAAATGAACGATTATTTTACTTGCGAATGAAAACCATATTTGCGAACTTATTTTACGAGCTCCTTTAGAAACATAAAGAAATTTGAATGTTTTATGAATGAACATAATGTGGTTGCTATAATAGCCTTGCTATTACATGGTGAGTGCCATGTTGTGGGTATATCGCACACCTGATAATGCGTGGATATATGTCCTAGTACAATGATAAATAATGTGTTAACTCTATCACTGAGCATTGTTAAGTGGCCCTGCGAATAATCCTTAGCCCTGTCTAATTAAGAGTAGATGGGATATTCGAGGACTCAGTATTGCAATAACTCCTGGTTGGGAGGTTAATTCAACCCTTGGCTATAATGTTTGTTATGAGATGATTAATGGATGAAAATGATGAAGTTATGAAATATCTCTTTTAAAGATATCTGATGCTTGAAAAACCCTCTTTTATGAGGTGATTTGTGAAAAGATGAGAACTTGGAATGTTTCAGGAGAAAAGTTATATTTTGTGAAAAGAATTACATTGCTTTAAATGATGAGCTGTTTTATTTCCATTGTGCAATTTATAATGCTATTGCTAGTGATTGGTGAGCACGCGAATTATAGCTCACCCCCACACAGGTTGATGTTTTCACAGATTTTTGACACCAAGGTTATGTCCGGTACGGTCCACTGTGGTCTTAGACCTTTTTGGGAAGATTATAAGAAGTTAGGGCCTGTAACCCCTTTTGTTTTCTTTTTGAATTGTAATTAATGAAATGATGTTGTTGAGGCTGTGAGTCCTCTTAAATAAACTTTTGGATGATACGTTGGGCCCAAAGATGAAGTCTTGATTCTATGTCTATGTTAAGAATATTAAAAAAAAAATATCATGCTTATTGTTGTGAATGTTGCTAAGTGTGATGGGTTGAATACCCATCTTCAGGTCCCGTGCCCAGTGCTCGGGGCTGGGCTTGACATTGGTGGCACATGGTGAAGCGCCAATATGAAGGGAAGGGGCAAGAACTTGTCTGGATGAAATTCCTGGCATTATTCGACGATAGGTATTACCCTGTGGCGATCAAGAAACAAAAGCAAGTAGAGTTCCTTATGCTGAAATAAAAGAGCTTGATCGTGGCGGAGTACGAGGCAAAGTTTGCTGAGTTGTCCTGTTTTGCACCACAATATGTTGCTGGCGAGTAGGACAAGGTGGTCCTATTTGAGATAGGTTTACGCCCGACTATTCATAGTTGGGTTTCACTATTCGATGTAAAGGCTTTGTGCGAACCGATGACCAAGGCTCTTTTAACTGAAAATAGTCAGGATGACGCTTTAAAGAGCAGGAAGCTGCAACCCAAGAGCTTTAGAGACGCAAAGACAACAAATAATCACACTGAATGAGGGAATCCTGCAAAGAAGGCCTATACGACAGATCAACCACAGCCGTACACTAATGGGAATGCAAAACAACCAACCTGGAATTCATGCAACAAATGTAGGAAAGTCCATTCTCGTGGGCACTATTGTGATGGTACGACAAAGACGTGTTACAAATGCGGTAAGGCTGGACACCTATCCACTTATTACAGAAGCAAGGGAACGGAATGAGAAAACACAACTACTCAAGGACGTGTTTATGCTATTACGTGTGAGGAGGCGAATATTGCACAATAAGTGATGTGAGGAACGAGAGTAGTTGTTTGTTACGAAGAAGGTTAAGTTAAAAATAAAACGGATTAGCCGTGTTCTTGAAGTTTGACTAAGAATAATTGATAAGTAATAAGAAGTGAGTGCTAGAATAAATGAGTTGAATTGATAAATGACTCTAATCAAATTGATTGTGTTGAACCATGAGATCCGTAATCATGATTATTAGTTCTCTTAAGGAATATAATTTGTAAACGTATAA
>JAUTBS010332322.1:0-10666 GCA_032361285.1 Aequorea victoria | reverse complement strand
ACAACATATTGATTTGATCTTTTAGGAGATTGTTAGCCAAAATAATTTGATAAATCATTATTGTTTGTGCATTATGTTTTTAAACATAATTGATTTAATCATTGCAAGTTGATTAGCCATAATGAACTTGATTATCTTAATGTCTTGTCTGTCTATAAGAAAGTATTTTCAGGCTTAATCATTTCTTTAAAGCCCAAGAGTCCAGCAGAAAGTCAAGAGAATATATTGAAGATGTAGAAGACTTTTGGAGATAGCTTAGCCCAAAGTAGAAAGATTGTACTTCAGTGAAATTAAAGGAAAAGAAGCAAAGGGTCAACACCTAGAAGGTTTGAGTCGACACCTAAAGAAGCTCTGCACAGATTCTAAAGCAACAGAGGAAAGGGTCGACACCAAAGAAGGGTTGTGTCGACACATAGAGTGTTTCAGTCAAAGGGTCGACACCAATGAAGGAAGGGTCGACACCAAGGCATTCTCGTGGGTACTGATATTTTTGAGGTTCAGAAATGCAAAGGTTGTGTCGACACCAAGATATGTGAGTCGACACCAGCTATTTCAGATCTAGACCCGTTAAGTCGACACCAATGAAGAAAGGGTCGACACCAGAAGCCTTCCCGTGGGCACTAACATTTTGAAATCCAAAATTACAAAGGAATGATCGACACCTCAGAGTTTGAGTCGACACCAGAGCTGCCCAGACCATTTTGTGTCGACACTCAGGAAGGTTAGTGTCGACACCTGTGCAGAAATTTCAAATTCCTAAAGCGTGCAACGGCTAGTTTTTCGAGCATTAAATGACTCCAACGGCTAGTTTGACCTCACCAACGGCTCTATTCTAGATCCTAGGTTTAAATACCCTCATTGAAGATCAAAATAGCCATGCAAGGAAGAGGAACAATGATCAAACAAAAGAGATAATTTTTAGATCCATTTTACTGTGCAAAAGAGTTCATACTCTATTTTTATTCAGAATTCATTCAGATATATTTCTCCTCTCTTCTCCTTTCTATTTTGATTGTAAATCATTTTGAGAGAGTGTAATTATTGTAGTGAGATCAATTGATTATAAATCATCTCACAAAGGAGATCATCGCACCTCCACCACTCCTAAAGCTAGTTTCTGATTCACCTACTCAAGAAATCCGGTTGAGGCTGCTCTTCACCGTTGTTTGAATAAGGTGGTTCCTCTTCACCCGATAGGAAGAAGGCAGTTACGATTCACCATAAAGCAATTCGTGTATTCAGGTTTCGATTCACCCCAAGAATCCGATAGTGAATTTCTAAGGGACTTGGAGAGTGGACGTAGGTCGAGTTGACCGAACCACTATAAAAATGTGTTTGCATCCTTCTTCCCTTAACTCTTTAATTTTCTGTTCTTATGTGTTTTATTCCGCTGCATTAACTTAGTATTTTTAAAAGAATTGAAAAGAGTTTAAAAGTTTTCCATCAACCCATTCACCCCCCCTTTGGGTTGATCCTAGCTAATCTAGGGCCAACAATTCTGATTTCATCAAAAAAATTGAAATTGATGCATCTCCCTTCAGGGACTTGTCTAGAGAGAAAGGTTTTGTTGTACTTATCTTGGATTATATGGTCTTTACAAATTTGTGTGGTCGAAGAGGGATTTTGGGTTTTCTTGCTCTTCTTCATCTTCGGAGTCCCCTTTTCTTGCTGGGATGCTCTTTTCTTAGTTCTTCTGGCGGGAAACGAAGGTTCCATTGTTGAATTTGAGCTTCAGATGATGAAAATGAAGATTGTAAAAAGTTCATCGCGGAGCTAAGGCTTCGTCCGACAACCTGTTGTGGCAACGATTTCTTCAACTGAAGGGAGAAACGACAATGGAGATGTTTAAGGAGATATGTGGTGATGTGACGAATTTGCAGAGATTGAGTCGATAGGGAGAAACAGAGGTTATAAGTGGTTTTGACTTGTGAGAGAGAGAATCTCGATTTTTTTAAATAAAATTTTAGGCATCAGAACATTTATTTACCCGAGCATTTGGGACGACTCATTGAAGCTGTGAGTTGACTCAATTAACGTATAAAGGATTAGGTCGACTCAAGGTCTTCGTGAGTTAACACATGAACGAAAATCTTAGAAAAACAATCTATGAGTCAACACATGTGGGACAATGAGTCGACTCATTGTCTAACAGGGTCCGTGAGTCGACTTAATCTTAAAGTGGGTCGACTCAAGGGAGGACATTTATTCTGAGTCGACTCAAACTGGTTGTGAGTCGACCCATGAAAGGCAAAAACAATAATATTGATCTTTTTAGTGCTTTTTCATGGATTTAGCATTCCTAATTAACATTTTATGTAATTAAACCGTTCTTCATTCTAAGATTTGGTGAATATATCTACTAATTGTTATTCTGTGCTTATAAATTCTATTAATACATATTCTTTTTGTACGTGATCTCTTAAAAATGATGTCTAATTTCTGTGTTTAACCCTAGAATGTTGAATAGGATTTTTAGATAGACTAATTGCACTTGTGTTGTCACATTTTATTGGAATTTTATGATATTTTAAATTAAAGTCTTTCAACTGTTGTTTCATATAAAGTACTTGGGCATAACAACTTCCTACGACTATGTATTCGACTTCGGTGGTTAAGATTGCTACAGAATTTTCTTTTCTTATAAAATCACGAAACTAGTGAATTTCCTAGGAAGTGGCATGACCCACTAGTGCTTTTACGGTCTAACTTACAACCGACAAAGTCAGCATCCGAATAGCTTATCATTTCTAGAGATGTGTTTTTGGAATACCATAATCTTAAGCTAATTGTTTCTATAAGATATCTAAGGATTCTTTTTACAGTTGTTAGGTGTGATTCTTTTGGATTAGATTGATATCTAGCACATAGACACACACTAAACATTATATCAGGACGACTAGCAGTTAAGTATAAAAGGCTTCCTATCATACCTCGATACTTTTTACTGTCAACTGACTTTCTTTTTTCATCCTTGTCAATCTTTGTTGATGTGCTCATAGGAGTCTTACAAGGCTTTGCATCCTCCATTTTAAATTTTTTTAATAACTCATTTGAGTACTTGGCTTGATAAATAAAGGTTTCATCTTTTGTTTACTTGATTTGAAGTCCAAGAAAGAAGTTGAGCTCACCCATCATGCTCATTTCAAATTCTCCATGCATGGTCTTAGCAAACTCTATGCACAAGCTTTCATTAGTTCCTCCAAAGATGATATCATCAACATAGATTTTACTAGAAGCATGTCTTTATCTTTTTGTTTAATAAAGAGTCTGGAATCAAGTTTTCCTCCACAAAACTCATTTTGAGTTAAGAATCCACTTAGTCTTTCATACCATACTCTAGGGGCTTGTTTTAAACCATATAAAGCTTTTGATAATTTAAATACATGATCAGGATATTTATGATTTTTAAAGTGAGGAGGTTGCTTTACATATACTTTCTCATTTATACATCGATTTAAGAAGGCGCTTTTAACATCCATTTGAAACAATATAAAGCTTCTTTGGTATGCAAAAGCTAATAACATGTGAATGGCTTCTAGTTTAGCAACAAGAGCATATGTTTCTTCATAATCTATGCCTTTCTCTTTATTGTAACCTTGGGCTACAAGTCTAGCTTTTTTTCTAATTATGTTACCTGTTTCATCCTTTTTATTTCTAAATATCCATATTGTTCCTATTATAGTGTTATCTCTTGGTTTAGGCACTAAGGTTCATACTTTGTTTTTATCAAATTGATTTAATTCTTCTTGCATGGTATTAATCCAATACTCATCTTTTTCAGCTTCTTAAAAGTTCTTAGGTTCAACTTGAGATATAAATGCTAAATTTTTATATATATCTCTAGTGAGAGAGCGGGTAGTTACCCCTTTAATTGGTTCACCAATGATTTGATCTTTTGGGTGATCTTTAATCAATTTTCTATGAGTTATGTCAATTTGTGGTTGACTTTGTCCTCCATTCTCATTTCTTTGTTTGGAAGAGAAGTATCAATGTTTACATCATTTAGCTTTTCAGATTCTTCTTCCAAGTTTGTACATTCATCATCAATATTCTTTTCAGATAGAGGAATGTTAGTTTCTTCAAAAACTACATGCATGGATTATTCAACAACTTGAGTTCTTTTGATATATACTCTATATGCTTTACTCATTGTTGAATATCTTAAAAATAATCCCTCATCTGATTTAACATCAAACTTTCTAAGGTTATCTTTTGTGTTTAATATAAAATATTTGTATCCAAACACATGAAAATAACATATATTTGGTTTTCTACCATGCCATAGTTCATATGGAGTTTTATTCAACTCTATTAGATACATAGCAGACTGTGTTAACAGTTTCAACCTAAAAGTATTTTGCTAGATGATGTTCATTAAGCATGGTTCTAACCATTTCTTGTAAGGTTCTATTTTTTCTTTCTACTATGCCGTTTTGTTGCAGTGTTCTAGGTGTAGAGAAGTTGTGTCATGTTCCATTTTCATCACATAAATTTTTAAAATCTTTATTAATAAATTCTCCTCCTCTATCACTTCTAATGTTGTTGATTATGCACCCTTGTTCGCTTTGAATTCTTTTACACAATTTGACAAATTGTAAGTGAGTTTCATTTTTATGAGCAAGAAATATTACCCATGTATATTTGAAGTAATCGTCAACAATCACAAAAGTGAAATACTTTCCACTCATGCTTGCTATAGATGTTAGTCCAAATAAATCTATGTGTAATAGTTGTAGTGGTCTGGTTGTAGATATATAGTTCTTTTTCTTGAAGGATGATTTTATTTGTTTTCCATATTGGCATACATCACATATTTTATCTTTAATATATTTAGTTTTAAGAAGATCCTTAACTAGTTCATTATTAGATAATTTTGAAATTAGATCTATACTAACGTGTCCTACCCTTCTATGCCATAACCAACTTGCTTCATTTATGGCAGCTAAGCATTTAACGTCTTGAGATTATATTTCATCAAAATCTATCGTGTATGCATTTTTATTTCTATGTCCTACAAATAAAACTTTATTATCACTAACTCTTTATACTCTACATGTATTAGTTTTAAATATTACTTTATATCCTTTGTCACATAGTTGACTAATATTTAGCAGGTTATGTTTAAGTCTATCAACAAACAAAGTATTTTCAATAGATAGAGAGGAAATCTTACCAATAGTGCCAACTCTGAGAATTTTACCTTTAGAGTTATCACCAAAACTTACGTGTCCTCCATTCTTTGGTGTGATTAATATAAACTTGTTTTTATCACCCGTCATATGTCGGGAACACCCACTATCTAGAAACTATCTGTACTTGTGTGGAGTAAACTTGAAGCACACCTACAAGAAAATAATCATACAATTTCTTTTGGTACCCATTTTTTCTTAGGTCATTCATTGTTAGTTTCTGTATGATTTATATTTTTAGAAATCTAAATTTTGTTCTTATCTTTACAGTTCTTTTTAAGGTGTCCTAATCTACAATAATTATTACAACATAATATTTTATGAGTTGTTAAGTTTTTAAGAAACTTTTGATTTTTTGTTTCTTCATAGCCTATACTGGCTTTGTGATAAACACATATTTGTTGACCCAAAAGTTTATTTAAGTTTTCTTCCCCTTTTGTAAATTTTGTGACTGTAATAAACAAATCATTTGTTTTTATTTTTAACAAATTATTTTCCTTTTCTAATAAATTTATTTTGTGAATGTGTGATAGATTATCTTTTTTCAGAATTTAACGTTTGATTTAAAATCTTCAATTCTTCAAGTTCTTTTGAAAGATTTTTAATTTTTAATTTCTATTCTTCTCATTAATCTTTTCGAACTCATAATGTAATTCACTAAAAGCATTTAATAATTCATCATAGTCATTTGGATTAGAAAATACCTCATCATCACTGTTGTCTTCTTCGTTGCCCATGAGACAGAGGTTTACGATTTCCTCATCGTTTGATGTTGATTCCTCTTGACTTTGTTCTGAGTAATGCCATGTGGCTTTCATTGCCCTTTTTCTGAATTTCTTGGGCTTCTCTTTCTTCAAAAGAGGACATTCAGTTTTGTAATGTCCTAGTTTCTTGCATTCGTAGCATGTTGGAGGCTCTTTATTTGTCTCTCCTTTCACATCTTTCTTAAATGGTTTTCATTTGAAATTCCTAATTCTTTTTAGAAATTTGTTGAACTTCCGTCTGAGGAGTGCTATGTCTTCACCTTCCTTATTACAGTCGTTGAGTCCTCTTTTTCAGAAGACTCTTTTTGTATAGATTTTAAAGTCATACCACTCTTTTCCCTTGGTTCTTCTTCATCCATTCTTCCTTTAAGGATAATATCTTGTGTCATTAATGACCCCATGAGTTTATCAACGCTGAGTATGTTGAGGTACTTAGCTTCTTGGATTGCCGTGACCTTTGCATCCCATTCTTTTGGTAATGACCTGAGAATCTTTCTTACATTTTCAACATTAGTATATAATTTACCAAGCGATTTTAGAGAATTAATAATGTTAGTAAATCGCGTGAACATGCTAGAAATGTTTTTCATTACTATGCATTTTAAATAGTTCATATTCGTGTACTAGCATACTTATTTTAGAATCTTTGACTTAATTTGTACCTTCATGAGTAATTTTTAATTTATCCCAAATTTCTTTGGCAGTTTTATAAATAGATATTATATTGAATTCATTAGAATCTAAAGCACAGTAATGTAAATCCATAGCTCTAAAATTTCTTTGCATTTCTCGAATTTCATTTTCATTCCATTCCAATTCATCTTTTGGAATGGTAATTCCTTCTCTTTCTATAATGGGTTTATTAGGGCCATATATAGTAATTTTCCATAATTCATAATCTACAGCTTGTATATAGATTTTTATTTTTTTCTTTCCAATAGTTGTAATTTGTTCCACAGAAAAGAGGAGGTCTATAAGTGAATTGTCCCTCAGAGAGGGTCATTCCAGCAGAAGTTTCCATATGATCCTCTTAGACTATTAAGTCAAAAACAAGAGACGAAATTCTAATACCAATTGTTATTCAATAACAATCCTAGAGGGGGGGTGAATAGGGTTTTAAATATCTTTTTAGTTTTTAAAAATTCTTTTAAAAAATAATGATAGTTAGAAGAATATATAAAATAAATATTCACAGATAATATGAAAGCAATACATAGATAGGGATAGAAGAATGACACCGTGATTTTATAGTGGTTTGGCTATTCCAGCCTACGCCTACTCCTCAAGCTTCCCTTGAGATTTTTCCACTATGATAGCACTTACGGGTGTGCTTCAAACCTTTTACAAGCTCTAACCAGACTGCGTTCCAAAGCCCTCAGACTTCTAGCACTTGTGATATCCGCTTCAGCTTCCTACAGAAGACTCACCAGGCTGCGTTCCAAAGCCCTCAGACTTCTAGAACTTTTGATCTAATGTTTCAAGCCTTTTTCAAAGTTTTCCAGGCTGCTATCCAAAGTTCTCAGACTTCTAGCACTTGTAATCTTTCTTTTTATGTGCTAAAAAACACACAAAGTGAAGTACAGGGTGACTCACCCGTACTTATACAATGAGTAATTACAAATGGAATACTCTCTATGAAGAGTTGATATTTGCACACTGTAGCACTGTGATGAAGAACCCACGAACAAGATGATGAATAGTAATTACTGGGTTTCTTCTAAATCAATGATGAGAAGATCTGTATCTGATCTTGAACGAGTGATACAAGATTATTCCTTTCTATTTTTGACATCTCACTTGAAAAGAGTTATTGATGAAAAGATATTCTGATCTTGTGTATGATGAGTTTCTCTCTCTATATATTTCTGTATGATGAAGTATTAACTTCTCTGGTCTAGTCTATTTGATTCTTGAGAGATACTACATTTTTATAGGCTCTTTCTTCAATCTTTGCATTTAATGATTCTGATACTGAGGAGTGCTTGCAATAAATGTATTTCTTTGTCTTCATTTGCTTTTGGTCTCAAAATTTAAACTCTGAAATTAATACGCCGTAGATCTGATTTTCTTTTTGCTGTAAAGAGTGTCAAGCCCCGGCCCGGGCACCGGACACGGAACCTGAGGATGGATACTCAACCTATCATACTTAACAACATACACAACATTTTGAGCATAATTTTTTTTTTCTTTTAACATAACATCAGGACTTCATCCTTAGGCCCATCATGAGATCCAAAAATTTACATAAGATGGCTCACAGCCTCATCGACATCACTCCATTAATTACATTCCAAAATAAGAAAGACAGAATGTGTTTTCAAGACTCTACTTCCCTAGTACCTTTCCTAAAGTCTAAGACCACAGTGGACAACACCAGACATTCCCTTTGCTTTAACACCTGTCAAAAATATCAATCTGTGTGGGGGTGAGCTATAATCCACGTGCTCACCAATCACAAACAATAGTATTATAAATGGCACAATGAAAAAAAATAGTTCATCGTATTAAAACAGGATAACGTTTCACAAGCATGTACTTTTATCATAAAATATTCTCAGTTGTCAATTTTTCACAAATCACCTCATAGAATAGGATTTTCCAAGTATCAAACCATTTTCAATTCTTTCTTTACGTATCATCTTCAATTCGTTCTTTCTTTTAAGAAAACTTTGTTCATCATCATTCTGTTCATTATCTTTCCATTCATTATCTTACCGTTCATTATCTTTCCGTTCGTTATCTTTTAAAAGACAGTCATTTCTTTTTTCATCATTCACCACTCAGTGAAAGAATTTTTATAACTATCACATCATCACTTCTCAGTGAAAAATTTTCTATATCATTTCCGTTCATTCACTTAGTAGTGATATTACATCTTTTTATTTTACACATCCACTTAGTAGTGGTAACATAATCATCCAATTATTAATCATATTATTTCATAAAAGCCTTGGGTTGTATTAACCTCCCAACCAGGAGTTGTTACAGTACTGTTACCGTGAATGTCTCGCCTACTCAGTGGACAGTGCTAAGGATCATTCCCCGGGCCACCTCAACAATGCTCAGTGGTAGTGTCAAGCCCCGCCCGGAGCACCGGGTATGGAACCTGAGGATGGGTACTCAACCCATCGTACTTAACAACATACACAACATTTTGATCATAATTTTTTTTTTTCTTTTAACATAACATCAGGACTTCATCCTTAGACCCATCATAACATCCAAAAAAAAGTACATAAGAGGCTCACAGCCTTATCAACATCCTTTCATCAATTACATTCCAAAATGAGATAAACAAAATGTGTTCCCCAGACTCGACTTCCCTACTACCTTTCCTAAAGCCTAAGACCACAGTAGACAGAACCAGACATTGCCTTGACTTCAACACCTGTCAAAAACATAAATCTGTGTAGGGGTGAGCTAAAGTCCACGTGCTCACCAATCATAAGCAAAAGTATTATAAATGGCACAATGGAAGAAAACAATTCATCACTTCAAAAAAGGATATCACTTCGCAAAATATTTACTTTATCATAAAGCATTCAAAGTTGTCTACTTTTCACAAATCACCTCGTAGAAGAGGATTTTCCAAGTATCCATCCATTTTCAATCATTCTTTACTTTCTATCTTCATTTCGTGATTTTTCTTACAAGAGCTTTCTTTGTCATCTTTCTATAACTTATCTTTTAAAGAACATATTTCATGTTATCATCATTCATCTCTCAATGGAGGAATTTTTATAACCAAAATGCCATCACCTCTCAGTGGAGAAATTTCTATAACCAAAATACCATCACCTCTCAGTGGAGAATTTTTCATATCATAACATCATCACCTCTCAGTGGAAGATTTTTCATATCATTTTCGTTCATTCACATAGTAGTGATTATTACATCTTATCATTTCACATATCCACTTAGTAGTGGTAACATAATTATCCATTCATCATTCATATTATCTAATAAGAGCCTCGAGTTGTATTAACTTTCTAACCAGGAGTTGTTACAGTACTGTTACCGTGAATGTCCCGCCTACTCAGTGGACAGGGCTAAGTATCATTCTCCGGTTCTACTTAACAATGCTTAGTAGTAGAGCTAACAGAATAATATGGCATATACCCACGATCGGTTGTGCAGTATACCCATTACATTAAATATGCCCACAAACGGTTGTGCGACATACCCAAAAATATATATATATAATAACATGGCGTATATCCACGATCGGTTGTGCGGTATACCCTTCACATGGCACACACCAAAACTATCAAGGCTATCGTGATACACATATCATATCCATTAATCATTTATCCAAACCTTCATTTAAGTTCTTCATTATATGTGCATATGCCATCTCATAAGACTTTCGTCACATTTATCAATTTACTCATCTTTCAATGTAACCCATGTCATCATAGTTTTTATGTTCTACTATGTTCATCATTCTTTCCTAACATTAAGTTTCAAGTTCCAAAATAGGTTCAGAGATTTATTTGGTAAAATATTGGTCCACAATATCATTTCTTTCATAAGTAAGATCACCGTTTATTTCCATAACATATCTAACTCCCATTTCAAAACATAAGTTCATAAGATAATTCATAAAACACAAGTTTGCAAGTGTAGGTTTCACTCACAAGTTAAACCACCATTCATCAAAGCATAAGAAATTTAACCATTCACACACCCATAATACCAAGATAATGATAAGAA
>JAUTBS010332211.1:0-10666 GCA_032361285.1 Aequorea victoria | reverse complement strand
TTGAGAGTTCTGTGAGAGAATCACATTTATTGTAAACTCCTCATACTAAGGAGTCTTTCTCTACCATCTGTAAGGCTCCTCTTTGCCATAAAAAGAAGGTGCTCCTCTTTGCCATAAAAAGAAGGTGCTACTCTTTGCCAGAAAAAGACGTGGTTTCGATTCACCAAGTGAAGAATCAGGTGTACGCGGCTTCGATTCGCCCATCCAAGAATCGGTTATATTGGATCCAAAAATCCCAAGGCTCTTGGGGAGTTGATTAGGTCGGGAAGACCGAACCACTATAAAATCTGTTTGTATCTCTTTTCTTTAAACTCTTTCCTTATTGTTCTTATACAGCAGTTTTTAAACTACCATTAAAAGTTGAAGAGTTTTTGAAAAATATATTAAGTTTGCCAAACAACCCATTCACCCCCCCTTTGGGTTGATTTTTGGGAGAACATCATGCATGTGTTGTTTGAATAAAAATATTGTTTCTGTATGATTATACTCTACTGTTGTATGCTTTTCATTATGATGGTATGTCCACTCTGATGTAACCTTTGTGGTTGCAGATTACAATTTCGGGTAGATATTAGTCCATAGTGCAAGGTGGAGGATTCGTTGTGAGATGTTGACCTTTTTGTATAGTCTTGTTTTGGGATGTACATGTATTTTTTTACGGATATTTATCAGTTTATTTTTATGGGAAGGTTTAAGTCTTCCGGTAATTAAGAGTTCTATGGTTTTGTATTTATGGATGGAGGTTTTTCTTAGTAGCTTGTTTGGTTGAAGTATATTGATGATTTTAATTATCTATGATGATGTTTGATGGAAGATGCGGTGTGCATTGTTATCTTTTTATATAGTGCTTTGGATGAGGCGAGCCGGCATAGCACCACTCCGAGTAGGTTTATTGATCCTCTACAAAGCAGGTGTTACATGACTGACCACTAGAGGAAATTTTCGGCCTTGCGATCGTGGTGACTCTAGTTGTTCAACGGTTTAAGGGACAGTCCTAGTATTATCAGATGATCTAAACCGAATCGTTTTAGGGAAAAGACCTAGGCGTCATCCTAAGGTGACTCTATGTTCGATGTTGGATCCAACAGGCCCCATATTCCCCGAGTATTATTTACTATGGAACTGTTTACTTTTTATGGTTATGGTTCCTACGGATTATTGATGATCATGTCGTTATTACCATTATGATTAATAGTTATTCTGGCCAGACATGATATACTGATTGCTCGCCATTGACAATGAGATCATGTGATTTTATTTAGATAATTGAAAATATAAATATTTTGAGAAAAAAAAAAGATGATTTGTACTATCAAATTATTTATACTGCTTATCTTATGTCATGATTATATTCAATTAAAGTTATTTTAATTCTCCGTTTTAGAACTGTATCCTACTATGCATGTTTTTCATTCACTGGTTGTGAGCTCATGAAGTTGTATTTCAACATTTCAGGTGATCAATGTAGGAGCTAGTAAAGGACTCGATAGTGTCATGATATCCAATATTAGTGATCTCTTAGGACATTTCTTTTGTATGTTTTTTAGACGATATTATTTTTATGACGAGCTGATATTTGAACAAACATGATTGATTGTTGTCTTAGTAGACTGTTTGTGACCCACAAATAATTGTTACAAGGACTAGCCACTCTGACCTTTAACCCAAGAGCTTTAAGCTTGACCCCCATTATCACGAGGCGTCGGGCCTTCCTCCTCAAACACCCTTCCAGAACCTATAATTCATAACAATCATGTATAATGGTTTACCTTACCCTCATATGGTTCTACCCTTTTTATGTTTTTAGGAGTTGGATATGCTTATTAGTGATATATTTCATGAAAAAACTTAGGGCCAAAATGATCTATAAACGCCGCAAAACACAACTGGAACAGGAAGATTTTTCTTCATTTGAGTCGACTCAGACCTCCATTGGGTGGACTCACAAGGCTCTGGGTCAAAGCATGAGCTGAGATAGCTCAGCTCATGGGCACTGGACAGGAGTTGGGTCGACTCACCCACTTCTTAGGTCGACTCAACTAGCACACAGGGGTTTAGGTCGACTCTAGAGTCGATCTGGTTTGACTCAACGTGCGAAGGTTGATGCTTGGGTCGACTCACTACTCATTTGGTTCGACCCAAAGCCTCGCCAGCTAAACTACCTAGAGCAGAAAACCATGATTTGACACCTCCAAGGTTTTGGGTCAACTTACACCATAGGCTCAGGCTTGGGTCGACACACACTCTTCTTGGGTTGACCCATTCCCCCGCCTGTCAAAACTATCGAGAGCTGAAAATTATTGTGTTGACTCACATGCTTCGTGGATCGACTCAAAATGCAACCTATTAAAACAACAGAGGCCATACAACTTTTGGGTTGAATCACGCCCCAAATTGGTCAACTCAAATCGCGATAATTCCTAATGCTCTGTATTCTGTATTTCATTCCAACCAAGGGACTGTTTGGGTGAAACTATGTGGTTTTTCCACTTCGTCCAAAGCTCAACAACACTCACAACTTCTCTCGTTCATATCCTTCTCCCCTATCACTCCAAAATTCCTTAAAAAGGTATTTCTATCAAGATTAAGGAACAAAACTCTAGATTTCCTCTCTCACCAGGAATATCCATATCGGAGAAAATAAAAGCTCTACAACACATGTGTTTCTAGAGCCAAGAAGAACTAAGGGAGCAGGGTTCTATACTCTAACTAAGGTGTTTTTCATGGTATACGCCACTTGAAAATTAAAGACACGATTTTTACCTCAAGTACCTCAAGGGAAACTCGATAATGGCAGAAAAGCACCTCTTCTTCGTCCTTCTTCTCTAACAGATTTTGGACACAACAAAAGAAGAACTCTCAGCTCTCCTTCTTCACCTGTTTGATCGTCTCGAAGCTTCTCCTCCATCTCAAGAAGTTCCTCACAATTTTCTTTTCCTCTCTTCTCTCAGTCGATCACTTTCTCTCTCTACAGCAGACAGGAAAAGACTTCTCACCTACTAACCCCCATTTCTCCTGACTTTGTGAGGAGATCAAATCAGAAATCAACAAATTTCACACAACTCCCCCTTCTATTGGATAATTATACATTTTAATAATCATTTCCACCATAATTACTGAATTAATCCCATATATTAATCTAATTAATATTACAACATAGTCGTGGAATGTTACATTCTCCCCTCCTTAAACAAATTTCATCTCGAAATTTAAACGTACCTTATATGAACAAGTGGGGGTACTTTTGCCGAATCTCCTCTTCCCTTTCCCAAGTGGATTCTTCCACCATGTGACTGCGCCATAGGATCTTCACTAATGGTATGGCTTTATTTCTCAAGACTTGCTCATTTCGACCGAAAAGACTACAGGTTCCTCCTCATAAGATAAGTCCTGTTTCAAATCGAATGGCTGCGTTATCAAAACATATGAGGGATCGGGTATGTACTTTCTCAACAAAGATATGTCAAACGCATTGTGCAATTTATATAGCTCCAGGGGCAATGCTAATTGATAAGCCGTATTCCCAATTCTTTGAATGATCTCGTAAGGTGCAATGTAATGAAGGCTTAGCCTTCTTTTTTTTCCAAACCTCGTAACACCTTTCTAAGGAGATACCCTTAAGAATACATGATTCCCCACTACAAATTCCAAATCTCGACACCTGTTGTCTGCATAGCTCTTCTGTCTGTCTTGAGCCTGCTTGAACCTGTCTCATATTAACTTGACCTTGTCAGACATCAATTGAACAACCTCTGATCTCAATAATTTCCTCTCCCCAACTTCATCCCAACAAATTGGGCTTTGGCATTTTCTTCCATACAACACTTCGTAAGGTGCTATCCCTATAGATGATTGGAAGCTATTATTGTAGGAAAATTCAATCAAGGATAAATGGTCCTTCCAATTGCCTGGGAGATCCAACACACAAGCTCTAAGCATATCTTTCAATGTCTGAATAGTACTCTCAGATTGGTCACCCGTCTGAGGATGAAAGGTCGTACTGAACTTCAAAGTAGTTACCATAGCCTCTTGCATGCTTCTCCAAAACTTAGATGTAAAATGTGAATCTCTGTCCGACACCACCGACATGGGTACCTAATGCAAATGAATAATCTCATCTATATATAACCACGCATACCTATCCATTGAAAAGGTCGTCTTGATAGGTAAGAAATGCGCTGACTTTGTCAACCTGGCAACTATCACCCAAACGGCCTCATTACCCTTAGGAGATTGCTGCAAAGCCGTCACTAAATCCATAGCAATATGTTTCCACTTCCACTCAGGTATCGACAAGGGTTACAACAATCCTGCCGGTCGTTGATGTTCAATCTTCACTTGTTGACATGTCAAACACCTTGAAACAAAATCTGCTACATCATTTTTGAGCCCGTGCCACCAAAACATTTTCAGCAAATCTCGATACATCTTTGTACTGTCTGGGTGCATCGCATACCTTGAACTATGGGCTTTCTCAAGAATTTCTCTCTTCAAGCCGATGTCATTTGGAACACATAAATGCTTCCCTAGCATTAACACCCCATCCTTCGAAATGGTAAATTCTTTGTTGACCTTCCTAATAACCTCATCTTGTAGCTTCATAATTTGAGGATCAATCTTTTGTGCTTCTTAGATTCTATCCAGCAACAACTGCTGCAATGTAAGGTTTGCAAGAAAACTCATCTCCGTCTTCATTGAAAGTTACACTCTTAAAGATAGTAGTTCTTGGAACAGACCGGTTGGAACTCCCCGCAAGTGTGCCATACTCCCTATCGACTACCTACTTAGAGCGTCAACAAACACATTCGATTTTCCCGGGTGATAGTTAATGGTGTAATCATAATCATTAATTAGCTCCATCCACCTCTGTTGACGTAAATTCAATTCTTTCTGGGTGAAAAAATACTTTAAGCACTAATGATAAAGATCTCCATGGTCTCACCATACAAGTAATGTTTCCATAGCTTAAGAGAAAAAATAATGGAAGCTAACTCAAAATCGTGAACCGAGTAATTCTTTTCATGGGTCTTCAACTGCCTAAATGCATACGCGATTACCCTTCCTTCTTGCATAAGGACACAACCTAAATCCTGATGGGATGCGTCAGTGTAAACCACGAAACCTCCTTTCTCCGACGAAATTGTCAAAATGGGTGCGGTGGTTAACTTCTTTTTCAACTCTTGAAACCTTTCCTCACATTGGTCGGACCACATGAACTTTATATTCTTCTGGGTCAAATGGGTTAACAGCTTCGCCATCAAGGAAAAATCCTTCACAAACCTCCTATAATATCCGGCCAAGCCCAAGAAACTACGGATCTCTGTCACCTTGGTTGGCCTCTTCCATTGTACCACCGCCTCAATCTTTTTTGGGTCTACTCGTATTCCGTCTCAAGAAATGACATGCACAAGAAATACTACACTGTCTAACCAAAATTCACACTTATTGAATTTGACATACAGTTGGTGTTCCCTTAGGACTTGTAATTCAATCCTTAAGTGTTCCACATGCTCCTTTTTCTTCTACGAATAAATTAGAATATCATCTATAAAAATAATCATGAATTTGTCTAGATAATCCCAAAACACGCGGTTCATAAGGTCCATGAATGCGGCTGGTGCATTAGTTAAACCAAACGGCATAACCTCAAATTTATAATGGCCGTATCGCGTCCGAAAAGCAGTCTTGGATATGTCTGACTCCTTGACTTTCAACTAGTGATACCCCGACCTCAAGTCAATATTTGAGAACATGCAAGCTCCTCGCAGTTGATCAAACATATCATCTATCCTGGGCAATGGATAATTGTCCTTCACCATAACTTTATTCAACTGTCGTTAATCGGCACACATTCTTAAAGTCCCATCCTTCTTCTTTACAAACAACACGGGTGCTCCCCATGGTGAAACACTAGGTCGGATAAAACCCTTTTCTAACAATTCTTGCCACTGGTCTTTCAACTCCCTCAACTCCACGGGGAACATACGGTAAGGTGTAATAGAGATTGGCGATGTGCTTGGGTATAACTCGATAGAAAACTCAATCTCTCGGTCAATAGGTAACCCGGGAAGACTATCTGGAAAAATATCTAAGAATTTACAAATAATTAGTACCATTGAAAGTTCTTCTTTTTTTACTTCAGTGCTCACAACACGTGCTAAAAACCCTTGACACCCTTTCTTTAATAACTTTATTGCTTTAAGAGCTGACACAACACATAAAGGTGTTCTAACCTTCTCACCATGAAAAAAAAATTCATTTTTTCCAGGAATCTTAAAGGCTACCCTTTTCTCAAAGCAATCTAGGGATGCATGGTACATGGACAACCAGTCCATTCCAAGAACGAGATCAAACTCTCTCATATCCAAGGGCATAACATCAACGTTCATCTCTTGATCTTCTATTCTTAATGGGCACTTTTTGTATATAGTTTTGATTGACATTTCTTCCCCAAGAGGTGTGGTAATGGTGACAGTGAAATCTAGGGGTTCAGGTAGAACGCCTTTGACTCGTGATAGGAATATGGGTGCTATAAAAGAATGCGTCGATCCGGGGTCGATAAGAACATAAGCATGCATACCAAAATCCAACATAATACTTGTTACCACATTTGGCGTAGCCCGTGCATCCTGTTGTGTGATGGCAAAGACGCGTCCACGTGTAATAGATCTTTCTGCCGCAACTCCCTTCCCTTTGTTTTGTGTTGACTCCGTCAGTCCACTGCCCATGAATTTCCTGCTTCCTATAGATGATACTGTCGAAATCCCTTATTGCCCACAATTAGAAGCCACATACCCAGGTTGATTGCAACGGTAGCACACCACCTCCTTCCTTGGATAATCTTTGATAAAGTGACCTGGTGCTCCGCATCTAAAACACGTAGAGCTCCTTCCTTTCTCGTTCTTACTAGCACTCCCACTATTGGGCTGACTCCCCTTGAAACTCAAGTTCTTGGTCGTGTACTAAAAAACATGGCTTAAAAAAGTCGGGGGTTTGCTCGTGGTATTTTTGAAATTAGTCTTCACTGACTTATCCGACGATGCACTACCAATTTTCTGCTTCTTAAATTGTTCACGTCTCCCGACTCCCTCCTTAACATCTTTTTCAATCATCCGAGCTTTATTTACTAAGCTAGCATAGCTACCAATCTCCAACCATGTTAGTCTTGTTTGAATTGCATAATCCAAACCTTTTTGGAATCTGCTGCATTTTGCCCCCTCATCCTGTACCAACATAGGAGCATACTGTGACAGCTCTGTAAATTTCATTTCGTACTCCGCTACACTCATATCCTTCTAGGTTAACTCAATGAATTCCTGCTCCTTTTTGTATTGATAGGTCATTGGTTTATACTATTCTTCAAAGGCCTTAAGAAAGCATGCCCAAGTAATTTCTTATGGTACCGGGGGTTCCACTCCAGGAATAGGAAACTTCAGCAACCTCTCAGTTGCTTCCCACCAGTTATATGCCTCTCATCAAAACATTAAAGTAACCAGGTCTACTCTCTCATCTTCCGTTACTCCAAGACGATCAAGGATACGCACTGCGTCCTTAAGCCAATGCTCTGCCTCAGCCGGATCTAAGGTTTCGTAGAATTCCTTAGCTTCTAGGTCATTGAATTGTTTTGCCTGTGACTTATCACCCCTCCCCATTTGCATACCTCGTAAATGGGTGTTCGTCTCTATCAACTGAGCAATGGCTGCAAGTATCACTGTAGTCTGATCAGATTGACTCAGCTGCCCCACTTGTGGGGGTACTCCTTGCCCATCCCCAGCTTGTTGCTCGGGGACATAAGACACTTCATTTACATTTTCCATCACTACATCATGAACGAAGATAAATGAATTCCAATACTCCATCTCTAACATTATATATATATATATATATATATATATATACAGATAGCAATGAATCATATACACAAGGATCATTTCAACTTGGATTTCAAGGTTTACAACTGACGTCTAATGTTATCAACCCGCTTCTGACTCATAGGGTAGTCTTCCCCAAATGTGATAACTTACTATGACTTCTGATAGAAATTTGCGCCTGCAGAATGCGTTTCCAATCAGACTTCAAATCCAGTCAAATAGACGTTTGAAAATAAGGGTACGGCACCCCTAAGTCCTACTAATACAACTCAACTTAGCTACCCACAACCTATGTCCACATAATGCCAACCTCGCCTAAGTTTACATAACCTATAAACCTAGGGCTCTGATACCAAATTGTCACACCCGCTCCCCCAAGGATAGATATTCCTACTCAGAGTGGGTTGACCCAATCTACTCAAACTGCTAAGTATTAATAATCCATCATACCAAGCCCTTCATGTCTACTTAAAAGTTATCAATCATATACGCAATTGATACTAGTCCAACACTACACCATTTTACATCGGTGAAATCCACATATGGGATACCACATCCCTATAAATCCATGCAAACATATGGTAACATCTGTTATATAATTATAACCCCGAGATACAAAATATAATCTTCACATCTAATGCCTTCATCATCTCTTCCTTTGGCATATGTGGACATACATCTACCCCATGCTATGATCTGCAACCACAAGGTTACAGGAGTAGTATTAAAGTGAAATTGAACATGAGGCACGTATATTGAAAATAGTTGATAAAATCACCTTCACACATTCACTTCAAAGTATATGTTATGAATTTCAACATGGAATAATGAGTACAATCTTCAATAAATGGATTAACACAAAAATCCATGATATGTTTCAAAAACATAGGAATTATCACCAAACACCCAACGCACCATTTTTAATAGACCAAGTAGTCATTTAACCTCACGACCGGGAATTCTGACAGTACCGTTACCTCAAACATTATGCACCTTCATTTGAGTGGTACGTGTGAGGGTCACTCATTTCAACACCAGTGGTAGGTGCATCACCGCCTACACCTTGGGCTTCCTTAATGGGGTATTACCTTAGAAAGCCATATTGCGGACAAGCCTCCTCCACCCATTATGGGCAATGTCACTATAACTACTATGCCCTTATCACCTTTGGGCTCGGGATGGTTACCCGTTAACTTGGCACGCACACACAAGCAACACCTCATACAAAAGAAAAGCCATTTTGATCTTATAGGTTCATTCCAAACTGTGATTACAACGACACAAGGTAATTGATCAACATTGTTCTTCATACAATCATCTTCTTTATAACGACGTGATATCACCCCAAAATGGTTCATCAAAACATTTAAGAATCATATTTCACTTTACAAGGACTAGCCACTCTCACCTTTAATCCAAGAGCTTTAAGCTTGGCCGCCATTATCATGAGGCGTCGGGCCTTCCTCCTCAAACACCCTTCCAGGATCTATAATTCATAACAATCATGTATAAGGATTTACCTTACCCTCATATGATTCTACCCTTTTTATGTTTTCATGAGTTAGATATGCTTATTAGTGATATATTTCATGAAGAAACTTAGGGCGAAAAGAATCTATAAACGCTCCAAAACACAATTGGAACAGGAAGATTTCTCTTCATTTGAGTCGACTCAGACCTCCATTGAGTCGACTCACAAGGCTCTGGGTCGAAGCATGAGCTAAGATAGCTCGACTCATAGGCACTGGATAGGAGTTGGGTCAACTTACGCACTTCTTGGGTCGACTCAACTAGCACACAGGGGGTTTGGGTCGATGCTAGAGTCGATCTGTCTCGACTCAACGTGTGAGGGTTGATGCTTGGGTTGACTCACTACTCATTTGGGTTGGCCCAAAGCCTCGCTTGCTAAAATACCAAGAGCAAAAAATCATGAGTCGACTCCTCCAAGGTTTTGGGTCGACTCACACCATAGGCTCATGCTTGGGTCGACCAATTCCCCCGCCTGTCAAAACAACCGAGAGAAGAAAATTGTTGTGTTGACTCACATGCTTCGTGGGTCGACTCAAAATACCGCCTGTTAAAACAACAGAGGTCATACAATTTTTGGGTCGACTCACGCTCCAAATGGGTCGACTTAAATTCTGGTAATTCCTAATGCTCTGTTTTTTGTATTTCTTTCCCACCAAGAGACTATTTAGGTGAAACCATGTGGTTTTTTCACTTCGTCCAAAGCTCAACAACACTCACAACTTCTCTCCTTCGTATCCCTCTTTCCCATCACTCTAAAATACTTTAAAAAGGTCTTTCTATCAAGATTAAGGAACAAAACTCTAGATTTCCTCTCTCACCAGAAATATCCATAGAAGAGAAAATAAAAGCTCTACAACACATGTGTTTCTAGAGCCAAGAAGAACTAAGGAAGAAGGGTTCTATACTCCAACTAAGGGGCATTTCATGGTATACGACACTTGAAAGTTAAAGACACTATTTTTACCTCAAGTACCTCGAGGGAAACTCGATAATGGCAAAAAGGCACTGTTAGCCCAAAGGTCTTTCAATCAAGTCTTAAAGCTTTTACTTTTTGTGTTTTGACTCAACAACCTATTGATTTTGATTCTTAGGAGTTTGTTTGCTAAACAAACCAATAAATCATTATTGTTTGTACATTATATTTCCATCTTTATACAACAAATGATTTAAATCCTTAAGGAGTTTCTTTAGCCAATACAATCTAAATCTCTATCAGTGTTTGTATGTTTGAAAGCCTGTTATGCTTAAACATTACAACATGATAC
>JAUTBS010332100.1:0-10667 GCA_032361285.1 Aequorea victoria | reverse complement strand
TTTAATAATGAAATGAGATAATGAAATGAGATAATGAGATGAAATGATGAGTTGAATGTTTATCCTTTGATATTACTGTATGTTTTATGCCATGATTATGTTAATGTATAAAATTATTTTTATCCCCTACTTTGAACTATATCCTATTATGCGTGATTCCATTCACCAGCTTAGGCTGACGTTGAAAATTAAACATTTTAAGAAATTAAGGAAGGAGCTAGATGATGGACTCGACTGCATCCAGGGATCCAGTATAAGGACCTCTAGGACATGCATTTTCGTTTTTGCATTGAATATTATCATGAATTGTTAAAAGAAATAAATTGTTGAGACATTGTGGGCTAGTTGTCCCATTTTGATTATATTGGTTTTTATCTGAGTATATCCATGTGAATTGTTTAGCATATTGTTAGTTAGAAATGGTCTAAGGCTTTCTTGGTTCACTGGGCCAAGGCCCATGATCCATGGTCGGTCACTTCTCTCAAATTGGGGTGTGACAGAGTTCGAATATCTTTGGACTCAAATTTTAAACACATCTCCTATGACTTCTCTCTATGAGGCTTTTGCGACCGTGGATGGGGATGAGCGACGCCGCAGTATGATTCCATCCTAGACTCAGTCACCATCCACCTCCGCCTCATCTGAGCATCTATCGGTACTCAATCAGATATCCTTTGCTGCTTCTCATGGTTCTAGATCACGTTCTAATAGGCCTCTTTGCTCCTACTATGGAAAAGTCCATCATATCAAGGATCGGTGCTTCAAGCTCCATCCCGAGCTCAGGGAGAAATTCACAAAGAATAAAGGCAAGGCCCCTCTAGAACTGCAGTCGTAGCTGACACACCTCCGACCGATTCAGCTCGTCATATTACCCCTGGCACTTTGGATTATAGGTGCCTTGAGGCCCAGGTACTTCAGATGCAGTCTTAGCTCGGCTCTCTTCTTCAGCACTCTCGTCCACGGTCCCCCACTGACCCTATAGCAACCCTTACCATAGGTACACCTATTACCCTTCATGTTCGGCCTGGCATGCCCACTTGGGTTCTGAATTATGGGGTCAATGATTATATGACCAGTGAGCTATCTCTCTTTTCTTTGTCCCTCTTACCCACTCATCAATCTGTTTGCCTTGCCGACGGATCTGCTACCAACATTACGGGGAATTGTGATATCTCTCTATCTCCTGACATCTCTCTATCTTTGATTCTTTATGTCCCTAATTTTTCCTATAATCTTCTCCCTGTTAGTCGTCTTGCTAAAGACCTCAACTGTGCTATTATTTTCTTATCTTATGGTTGTTTATTGTAGGATCGGATTTTGAGAAAGATTTTTGGCAAGGGATATGACAGGGATGTCTTATATTATTACTTTGGCGATCCTCCATGGCAGCACTCAGCTTGTCATGCCTCCATTTTACCTCCATCTACATCTTTTACTTTTTTTCTCGAGACATAATCCTATTGCATGCCCGTTTGGGGCATGTCAACTTTCAGTAGTTATATTTATTTTTTCACTTATTAAATAAAGCTTGCCATGAATTCAAATTTACTTGTGAAGTTTGTGAACTATCTAAACACACCCGTAATAGTTACATACCTCGCATGCATCATTCTTCGCATGCCTTTGATGTTATCCATTCTGATGGGTAGGGGCCTTCTCCTGTTACTGCTCTTTCTGACCACCACTTCCGTGTTACCTTTATTGATGACTACACTCGCTGCACTTGGGTTTACTTGCTCAAGAAAAAATATGATATTTCTTCTATTTTTATGATTTTTTTACAAATGATTAAAACCCAATATCACACTGTTGTTCGTCACATTCGGTCTGACAATGGTCGTTAATATGTTAATGATGTTTTTAGGTCTGAGCTTTCTAAACAGGGCATTCTTCATAAGCTTACTTGTCCATATACTCCCGAGCAGAACAGTGTCGCAGAACGTAAGAATTGTTCCATCATGTCGGTTGTGCGGTGTCTTCTTCGTGGGATGAATGTCCCCAAATATTTCTGGCATATGGTTGTTCTCACTACCACTTACCTTCTTAATCATACTCCCAGTCGGGTTCTGCAAGGTCAAGCTCCGCTACATCTTCTTCAGCCTGAAAATACTCATTTTCCCATCTTACCTCGGGTGTTTGGCTATACTTGCTTTGTACACAATTTTAGCACGACCCGTACCAAATTGGATGATAACTCTATTCTGAGTATTTTCTTAGGCTACTCTACTCTTTCTAAGAAATATCAGTGTTATGATCCAGTTTCTCAGCATTTATATCACTATTTTGGTGTCACCTTTTTGGAGCATGTCCCCTTCTTTGCAGCAACCTATCCATCTCATCTTGCTGCTATGCCAGAGATCCCAGCGAACTCAACTACTCTGCTTCTGCGCCATGTTTCCCTCTTTGAGTCACCTCCAGCGCCATCTCCATCTCCTGCTACTGTACCTCTCTCTCGGGTATTCTTTGAGCCTACATACACCTTCTCTCGTCGTGCTCACCCTCCTGCTCTCCTGTCAGCTTCTTCTCTAGAATCAGGTAATGCTACTACACCCTTCGTGCACGACCTCCCCTCCCCGCTATCCCGTACGTATCCGTTTTCCCCCTGACAGATATGATTTTTCTGGTATTACTAAACATCCTCTTGTCAAGTTTGTCTCTTATCAGGGTATTTCTGCCTCTCATTCCTCTTTCCTTGGCCTCCTTGACCCGATTCCCATTCCTCGGTCTATATCTGAGACTCTCCAGAATTCCTATTGGGTCACTGCTATGCAAGCCAAAATATGCTCTTCAGAGGAACCACACTTGGGACCTTGTCTCTTTACCCCTAGAGAGAAAACTGTTGGTTGTAAATGGGTCTTCACGGTCAAACTTTTACCTGATAGAATTGTAGATCAGTACAAGGCTCGCCTCATTGCCAAGGAATTTACGCAAATTCTGGTGAAGGATTTCAGTGCCACATTTTTCCCTGTGGCTAATGTAAAACTCGGTAAAAAATTTAAAATCTCAAAATTTATTATTAATATAATAAATAAATTGATTAATTAAAAATAAATTAACTAAATAGAGACATAATCAAATACAGTAATAAATTAACTAATTAAAATTAATTAATTAACTAATAAGGTAATTAATTAAACTAAATATTCTGAAAACTTAAAATAATTAATAGAATAATTTAATTGTGTTGTTACCAATTAAATAAAAAGAAATGAGAAACAAATTAGAAGGGGAAATAAAAAAAATAGAAAGGATGATGTGTTTCCTAAATGGATGGGCGTTAGTTTTGGAAGATAAGGATTAAATGGGGAAATAAGGAAGAATTCCTGATTTTGCTGGCCCTTACCCTTTTTTTTAAAAAGGGAAAGTTATCCTCACACAGACCTCCTCACCCTCAGATCATTCTCTGCGTCTCTCTCACTCTCTGTGTGTGCAATCCCTTCCCCTATAATATTCTCTCTCTCTCTTCCGACCTCCCCTCTCGGTTCCTTTGTTCAACCACCCAGCACTACCGTCGCCACCATCATCGTCGAGCACTGCCACCACCATCGATGGAATCACTACCTCTAAACACCGCAATCATCATCCTCTTCGTCGTCATCATCACTACCATAGGTGATTTTAGGTCATTAACTCGCCCTCTATTTCTATTTTGTTACAACAGATAGATATATACGTACATATATATATATATATATTATCGTATAGTTAGATTATAGTTTTGTTTAAAGATTAATCTATCAAGCATATAATTAAATAAGAAAATATCATGGCTAATCATATGAGAAACCAGTAGAATAGATTCGATATATACGTATATATTAATATATAACAGTAATATATGTACATATATAACAGTAATATGTATAAGAATCCATGCATGATAATATCATAATCAATCAAGAAAAATATGCTTAAAACATTCGGATTATGATAGAATAACCATTAGTAATGATAATGGTGAAGAAAGATGAAAGAAAAATCATAAGAATCCAAGCTCCAGAGCCATTAGTGGCTGCTGCGAAGCTTTGGGTCGACTCACACATTGGTTGAGTCTACCCACGTAACATAAAAGAGGACTTTGTTGTCTTGAGTCGACTCACCTATGATTTGGGTCGACTCATAAAGCCAGCCTTGCTTTGAGTCGACTCACCCATGCTTTGGGTCGACTCATGACTTTCCTGGGTCGACTCACAACCCTTCTCGGTCGACTCAATACCTATGTCGTGACCTTTACCTTTTTTGAGTCGACTTACTTGAGGTTTGAGTCGACTCACAGTGCCCCTTTGACCTTGAGTCAACACACCAGCATCTTGGGTCGACTCAAGTGTGCCCTTGATCAACGGATGTATTGACCCTCCAGCCTTGGGTCGACTCATGGGGAATTTGAGTCGACCCAATCATGCCTGCCTATGTCATGACCTACCTTGGGTCGACACACAGGCTTGGCTGTGTCGACCTTTAACCTCTACTTGGTTTTGGGTCGACTCACGAGGCCTGTGAGTCGACTTACAGTGACATGTGTGCTATGTGCCGAGACCCCCTTGGCCTTGAGTCGACACACAGCCCTTCTGTGACGACTCACATGCTGCCTATAACACATTTGGGTCGACTAAGTGACCACTTGGGTTGACCCATCCACCGAAAATATTAAAAAATAATTCTAAAATTTAATCCAATCGTTAAGGCTCTATTTGGGTAAGAGTTTAATAATAAATTAAGTTAATTAATAATTAATTTAACACCATAAACAAAGATTAAAAATTATAAAAATGGGAAAGGGTCCGTTTGGTTGCCTAATTCAATTATTAGCTTGTATATTTATTTTGGTTATTGCATTGCATCATCAGGGTGACGTGAACTCCTTCTTTTGCTAGTGCATTTTATTATTTCATCAGATATTAGGTGAGTAAAATCGTATGCTACATACTTTTAATAAAAACTCTCGTATTCCTCAACTTTTTTAGCTAAAAATTATATATGTATGCTTCAAATTCTTTTATGCACTGTAGTGGCTTTCTCTTATAAAAATTATGCTAAGAATGTTTAAAAAGTGATAAAATGTTTTTGATTATCTATTATGGTGCGATCATGAGTTTATATTAGAATCATGTGGAAGTCCAGGGAAAAGCCCTCTACGAAGTTGACTCTGACCAACTAGGAAAAAGATCCGATCTGGAGACGTGGATGACCCTAGTTGCTCAATAGTTTAAGGGACAGTTCGGGCCCTCTGGTAACCTGAACTGGGCTCGTCAGGGGAAAAGACTCAGACACAATCTTGAGGTGACTCATGTTCGATGTTGGATCCAACGGGCTAAAGCAGTCCCGAGTTTATGATGTTGGCATTGATTACTCTTTTATACCTACGATGTTGTTCCTGAGGTTTGTTGATGGTTTCCCACTTTGTTGTATGATCATATCGCTATACCAGTATTATGGACATTATTATGTCTTGTTGACATATCTTTATATGTGTGGATATTTATTGTTGACATATCTTATATATGAGATTTTTTTTGTGGATACCCCTGATGTCTAGTGTGGGATTTTTTATAAAAATATTTTAATAAAAAAAGAGTGTTGGGTTGTGTGTACACCCTGTTTATGTATACTGCTTATACCTTGTCATGATTATGTTTCAATTAAAAGTATATTTTAAATTCCCCATTTTTAGAATTGTACACTACTATGTATACTTTCATTCACCTGCATGGCTGACGTTGTACTCAACCATTTCAGGTAATCAGTGATGAGGTTAGAGGATGGACTCGAGTGCAACGTGGGATCCAGGACACGGCCTCTAGGAACATGTATTTTATTTATTTCTGCTTTCACATTTGAATAAATTAAACATTAAATTATGAATTGTTAAGATGACTTGTCTGGATATTATGGGCTATTTGTCCCAGAGTTAAATTTATGAATTTGAATTGTTTAAATCCTGTGAAATGATTAATGTTTAGCATATAGTTAGCTAATTTTATATTTAGACTTTCTTAGTTTATTGGGCCAAGGTCAATGATCCATGGCCGATCACCGCTTCCAAATTGGGGTGTGACAGAGTTGGTATCAGAGCATAAGTTTAAAGTATTCAAGATTTTAGATCGTATTATATCTGTATGCATTATTAGTAGAGGTCGGAATCTCCAGAGTTCTTTTTTATAGTTAACCAGATTTATCTTACATATATTTTTGTTGTACATTGATTTTTAGTGATATGGCTCGCCCGAGACGTGATGTGATTTTGAGATACGCATATCCAGAGAATACTCAGGGGGAGCATACCTCTAGCATTCCTCCAATGAGCCCGGTGGCCCCAGTAGCCTCAACTACTCTAGTAGCACCGACTGTTCTAGCAGCCTCAGCTGCCCCTGCTGCTCTAAGTGCTCCGACTGTTGAGGGAGCTTACCAGGCTCTCCAAGCTTTGGCGAGCATGATTGCTGGGCATCAGTCTCAATAAAGGGCAATAGGTGTAGATCCACCTATGAGCTTGGACAAGGGCTCGATGTTTGAGAAGTTTTTAAAAGCAAGTCCTCCAACCTGTAAGGGATCAACCAGTCCGGATAACGCAAAAACATAGAAGCTACGCATGGAAAAGATTTTTGACAAATTGGGTTGCACTGATGAGCACAAGGTATCGTTGGTAACTTATGTGTTGGAAGGACAGACAGAGCACTGGTGGCGTTTGGTGAAACGCCAATATGAAGGGAGAGAACAGGAACTGATTTGGAGAAATTTTTTGAAAGTATTCGACGACAAGTACTATTCGGTAGTAATCAAAAAGCAAAAGCAAGTAAGATTTCTGATGCTAGAACAGAAAGGAATGACAGTGGCTGAGTATGAAGGAAAGTTTATAGAATTTTTGAGGTTCGCACCGCAATACGTGGCAGAAGATAAGGATAAGGTAGTTCTGCTTGAAAGAGGACTACGCCCGGCTATCCGTAGTAAGGTTTCCTTGTTCGAAGCGAAGACTCTATCTGAAGTGGTGACCAAGGCTCTGTTGGTCGAAAAGAGTCTGGACGATGCACAGAAAAGTAGGGAGCTGCAGCCTAAGAGGTTTTGAGATTCAAAACTGGCAGGAAATAATTTTGGAGGTAGTAACCCAGCTAAGAAGGCCTTTACTCAGAACCAGCCTCAGCCTCGGGTTAGTAATAATTCACAACAACAAAATCATTGAACATGTAACCGTTGCGGGCAGGTTCATTTGTGAGGATTTTATTGCGATGGTACACTGAAGAAGTGCTTCACTTGTGGAAAGACAGGCCACATTACCCCTGATTGTTGGCATAAGGGAACGGGAGGACCACAACTACAACAGTCAATTCAGATTCAGATGCCACCTGCACGTATCAGTGGACCAGTTTCGGTCCAACAGAATTGTCAAGGAGAGCAGAGATAGCCCACTTACAACAGGGCGCAAGGTCAAAGAGTAGCTACTCAGGGTTGCATTTTTGCTCTTACACGCGATGAGACAGAGGTTTCACCATCAGTGGTGCAAGGTACTATTATTATATCATATGTTCCTGCTAGAGCTCTTATAGATTCTGGCTCTACGCACACTTTTGCTTCACCTGAATTCTTGCATTGCTTATCGATTATGGTTGAACCTTTAGATGTATGTCTTTCTGTGTCCACTCCTATTGGGGACACGATCTTACTTTATGAGGTGTGTCATCTTGGAGTAGTAGAGTTTGAGGGTAGAAGTTTACCAGTGGATCTTATCCCTTTAGCAATTCGTGATTTTGATGTCATTTTGGGTATGGACTGGCTCTTTAAATACCTTGCGACAGTTGATTATAATTATAAGAGGGTAGTCTTCAATAGACCCAGACAATCGAAATTCTTCTTTCAGGGAGACGTGAGAGTATCTGGCTTTCATGCAAATCGGATGTTGAGGAAAGGTTGCGAAGGTCTTTTGACTTCTGTGATAGGCACAAAAGTATCTGAGGTGAAGTTGGATGGGCTTTATGTTGTAAGAGAATTTCTGAATGTCTTTCCCGAGGACCTACCTGGTATTTCTCCTGATCGTGAGATCGAATTCTCGATAGATCTTCTGCTTGGTACTACGCCCATCTCTAAGGCGTCGTACAGGATGGCACCCTTGGAGCTAAGGAAATTGCAGGTCCAGCTGTAAGAGCTGTTAGACAAGGGTTTCATTAGATCCAGTATTTCACCGTGGGGAGCTCCAATATTGTTTTTCAAGAAGAATGATGGTTCTATGCGACTGTGTATCGAATGCAGACAATTAAATAAGTTACCGTGAAGAATAGGTACCCTCTGCGAGTATAGACAATTTGTTCGACCAATTGCAAGGAGCAAAGGTGTTTTCAAAAATTAACCTGCGGTCTGGTTATCACCAACTAAAGGTTAAGGAGGCGGACATCTCAAAGACATCTTTCAAGACTCGCTACGGTCACTATGAGTTCTTAGCAATGTCTTTTGGCTTGACTAATGGTCCAGCGATTTTCATGGATTTGATGAACAGGATTTTCAAACCCCAGCTGGATCGTTTTGTTGTGGTGTTCATCGATGATATTTTGATCTACTCTAAAAGAAAAAAGGAGCACAAATAGCATTTAAGGGAGGTTTTTCAAACTCTCAGGGAGGAGAAATTGTATGCCAAGTTCAGCAAATGTGAGTTTTGGCTGGACACTGTATCTTTTCTTGGGCACGTTATCAATAAGGATGGAGTCTCTATGGACAACAGCAAAATTGAGGCGATTGTTGATTGGCCACGACCGACGTCATTGACTGAGATACGTAGTTTCTTGGGACTGGTGGGCAACTATCGATGGTTTGTGAAAGGGTTTTCTTGCATTGCCCTGCCACTTACCAGCCTTACTGGAAAGGGAGTGAAGTTTGAATGGACGGATAAATGTGAGCACAATTTTTAAGAGCTCAAGCAAAGGTTGACTTTGGCACTAGCTTTTTCACTACCAATAGAGGGTAGAAATTTTGTAATATACAGTGATGTGTCGCGACAAGGGTTAGGTTGTATTCTTATGCAGCATGGTAAAGTGATAGCTTATGCTTCACGCCAGTTAAAAGTTCATGAGAAGAATTATTCCACGCATGATTTGGAGTTGGCAGCTATTATTTTCACATTGAAAATATCGCGGCACTATTTATATAGGGAATCTTGTGAGATCTACACCAATCACAAGAGTCTGAAGTACATTTTCACTCAGAATGAGCTCAACCTGAGGCAAAAGCGATGGCTTGAATTGTTGAAAGGCTACGATGTGGAGATGCATTATCATTCAGAGAAAGCAAATGTACTGGCAGATGCTTTGAGCAGGAAGTCTTCGGGAGGTAGCATGGCATCATTGACAGTCCAACATCCATTGTTAGAAGATTTGAGGAGAATGGGAATAGAGATACTGTAACGTGGAGAGACTTCCTTGTGTAGTCAGTTGATAGTGAAGCCGACATTGTTGGAGAGAATCCGTGTGGCTCAACAAGATGATCTTCAATGCAAGAGGAATGTGGAAGAGTTACACAAAGGTGAAAGCAAGGATTTCAGCATAAGCGACGAGGGAGTTCTTAAATTCTGGAGTCGGGTGTGCGTGGTTCCAACGAAGAGCTGAGGAAGGAGATTTTGACCAAAGCTTATAGTTTTGGGTACAACATTCATCTAGGAGGTACAAAGATGTATAGAGATCTTTGAGAACACTTCTGATGGAATGGCATGAAGAGAGATATAGCAGAATTTGTGGTGCAATGTCTTATTTGTCAGCAAGTGAAGATCGAGCATCAAAGACCAGCGGTAAAGCTTCGACCTTTACCACTACCAGAGTAGAAGTGGGAGAACATCACAATGGATTTTGTATCGAGGTTTCCTCATACATGCAGTGGGCATGATGCAGTTTGGGTGATAGTGGACCGACTTACGAAGTCAGCACACTTCATTGCCATCAAGATGACTTATTCTTTGGATCGTTTGGCATAGCTGTACGTGAGATAGATAGTCAAAATTCATGGTTTTCCTGTCTCTATTGTTTTAGATCATGATCCACAATTCGTTTCTAAGTTTTGGAGTGCCTTACAGTCAGCTATGGGTACTCGGTTGAATTTTAGTTTAGTCTACCACCCGCAAACTGATGGACAGTCAAAAATGACCATTCAGACTTTAGAGGACATGTTGAGGGCTTGTGCATTTGAATGGAAAGGTAATTGGGACGATCAGTTACTACTGATAGAGTTCTCATATAATAATAGTTTTCATTCGAGTTTGGGAGTAGCACCGTATGAAGTCTTGTATGGACGGAAGTGTAGATCCCCTTTGTGTTGGTATGAAGTTGGCAAGAGATAGTTTCATGGACCTGATCTTGTGGAGGACGCGACTCAAAAGATTATCGTCATTCGGAATAAGCTTTTAGCAGCTCAAAGTCGACAAAATTATTATGCCGATTCACGTTGGAGGGATTTAGAGTTTGCTATTGGCGATATGGTGTTTCTAAAGGTTTCACCATGGAAGGGAGTCATTCGTTTTGGCAAGAAGAAAAAGTTGAGTCCCCGATACATTGGACCTTTTGAAGTCTTGGACCATGTTGGTAAAGTGGCTTAACGTGTGTATTTGCTGCCTAGTCTCACGGGAGTGCACAACGTTTTTCATGTTTCGATGTTGAGAAAGTACGTCTATAGCCCGACGCATGTGGTGGATTATAAAC
>JAUTBS010331989.1:0-10667 GCA_032361285.1 Aequorea victoria | reverse complement strand
CACGGTGCATCAACAAAACACGATACATATCAAATGGTCACAACATGGAAGGGATCCCACCCACTCCATCACAAAACTATAATCTCAACCCAAGTCACATCCACGTGAACTTGATAACAATCGACACAAGGTTCAATAATAAATCACCCTAGCCGAGCTAGACACGAGTATACATCCCACCCAAGACTTAGTCCATGCATGAGATAAGCCATAACATATGTTGAGATCAATAAAATAATATTCCAGCAATAAACCATCATTAAAACTCATGGATGATGCTTAAACAAGAAACAAACAAGACTTAAGGATCATGGAGCATCAAACAACTAATATTTCAGAATAGAGAATATTTTTAGAATCTGTCACAGAGGTTCTAAAATACTTTAAAATCATCAAACATCCATGAACAATTCTAAAAATTCACAGATGACGAAATAAAGGCGTTATCTACATTTTTCATGAAGAGACCAAAGTCTGGTTGTGAACAAAAAAGGGTCTAAAAATTAATTTAACAGGGGCTATCGAAATAGGGACCTATTTGGAAACAACGACATAACTCAGAATGTGTTAACTAAAATTGATTTCTGTAAAAATGGTATGATTCTAGACTCTTATATATATCTCTGGATATGTGGATCAACCTAAGAAGATTTGTTTTGGATGGAGATATGAAGGTTCAAAGTTGGCTATCAATCTGCCTCAACTGTCACAAATTTTTCTAAAATGTCAAAGGTGTTCAAAAATACATTTTTAATCTTAACCAAAATTTTTAAATGCTTATAACATCATAAAGAGGCTATGGTAAAAACAAGTTTTTATTTAGGCCATGTTTGGTTCACACGAAAATTGTTGAAAGTGCTTAAATATAACTCTGTTCTTCTCTGTTTTGATGTTCTTAATAAAACAACAACATTCTCTATTTTTTACCCAAATAAGGCATATTCAAAACACATTATAACAACATCATATAAGCATTTCAAGGTTCATATTAAGTCTCTACAATATTTTTCCATCATTTAGAGTCCATTTAGAAAGTCCATACATCAAGATTTTTCAACTACTTCCATGGTTCAACAACCTATGTTCATCTTCCTACATTTTTGATCCATTATTTTTATCTTATAGAGGATGAGAGTTAAGAACATTATATTAGGGAAGAAATGTAAAGTTCTAGGAGGTTCTTGCATGTTGATTCTTGGTTTTAGAAGATGGTCCCAACTTCCTTGTTCCTCACTTTTTTTTCTTCTTCTTCTTCTTCTTCTTCTTCTTTTTTTTTTCTCCAGATCTGGTCCACCACAAATATGAGGTAGAAGAGAGAGAATGGAGAGGAGAAAAAGGTTTGGGAAGAATGGAAGAAGAGTCTTATTTATAGGAGAAAATTCCATAATTTTTCTTTTTTCTTTTAATTCTTTTTAATGGTCTTTCACAAGTCTTTCAAGTCTTCCATCAGTGTGATTGTGGAGTGAAAAGTCTTCCAAGAGAGCACTAAGTGACATGAGCCAAATAGTTTATGGGAAGAAGTGTGGTTAAATCAAGCATGATGGGAGATTAGGGATTTTTAGAAGACTTTAATTTTTTTTGGATAATTTTCTCCCATAATTTAATTATTATATGTATTCTTATCTTCTTCAAATATTTTTATGTTTATAATTATCTCCCACAATAATTTAGTTAGTGTAGAAGATGAATTAAAACCCCAAACAAGCCTTACTTATCCAACACTCAAACATCACATCAAAGCTTACCTCATATTTTCTATTTTTCAAAAAATAATTTAAATTAGTCACATCACACTTCACTCCATGGGGCTACCAGCCAAGGGGTATGATTGACCTTTAAAAATTGTTTTATTTTGTTATTTTTATAATTTAGATAATTAATGTGGGTCCCATTTTAATATTTAATTAAAATCTAGCATTTTATGCAATTTTTCAATACTTATTTTATGAAATTGATTAAATTTATTTAATTGAGCTCTAGAATTAAAATCTAATTCATTGATTTAATTAATGAGTTCATGTGCTTGAATTTTCATGTTGGACTTTAATCCAAAATCTTATGTCTAGGGTGTGATTTAAGTGACCAAACATTGTCTTGCAACTTAACTTTAAATTTTTTAGGTTCTAAGTTCAAGTCTTTATTTACTCAATCTATTTTAGTGTTGGACCTTTAATTAACACCATTAGGGTTTATGGAGTTTAAACACTAGGGTTTAAACATTCGTTAAATCAATTAGGGTAAAATTACGCCTAAGTTAAGTTTTATAAAAACATGGGTTATTACAATATGTCCCCTTAAACAAATTTTGTTCCCAAAATTTAAGTCGTTACTCCGTCTTCTTATAGTTACACCAATCTATGCACCTAATATCTTCCGTCCTGAGTTGAACTTTCTCGACCTTTTGGTGAGGTCAACTTCAAGGTAGCACCTTCAACTCTTAGTTAATTAAGTTAGTTATCGGTTCTAGGGTTGGTTTGTATTCTTTTATCTTAACTCTAACGAATAGTGTATTTGAATGTTGGGAGTATAGTTTTAATAGTCTACTTATCTCGCTAGTGGGTAGATTTGGCGTGTTCTATGACAATATTTTTGATCTTATAAATCTCATCTTCACTTATCTTAGCATCTTAACCTTTAAGCCTCGAGCTTGATGGGCGTCGGTTGAGTATTATCATAGACATTATTTGAAGTTCTACGACCCAAACAAGAGATTTACTATGTGATTCAGAGGTGCACTTGGCGATCATTGGTAAAGATTTTCATAACTGGAAGGCGATCAAATTTGTGTCTAATGGTTCAATATATAGACGAACAAAGAGGTACCGCAAAACAAGAAAGCAAATATATAGAGAAAGATCCTCGAATCTTTTTGGAGGGATTTCATGATTGAAATCAATTGACTACAATTCAAACATCAAGAAAGTATGATTGAAGAATTGGTAACCAAACTAGATATTTTGCTCTGAAGTTGTGTCGGCCAAACGCGCTTCAATTCAAATCATCAAGTCTAGTCTCCAGACAAGATATAAAACTTTAAGAGTAATTATCTTAAAAGATTACTCTCATAAAAGAGTAAGCCATTAGGGCCGGAAGGAAAGGCAATGATCATGACAAGGATTAAAAAGGTGGTCAAAACAAATGACTAACCAGGGTAATTGATTAAAAAGAAAGAGGAAGTCTCAAGGTAGAAGTAGAGGTCCCCTTAATATAGTTGTGTTAGAAGGTTTAAGAAGTAATTTTCAACGATAAGGCACATACGCGAGATATGAAAGAAGGCGAATAAAATATCATATGTACCAAAAATTTAAGAAGAATAAGAATACCTTCGGTTCTGAAATGTCCCCTTTTCCCTTCTGCGTGTAGAGCAAAAACCCTTCCATTTGTTCCAGCGGTTTGCGCCGTCCTTCCCGGTTGTTTGAATTGGTTTCCTCCTAATTCTAGAGTTCGGGTGTAGAGGGGTTCTCCTTGATTTTCTGTCCTAAGAGTCCTTGGACAATTTTTCTCAATATGACCAGGTTGTTGGCACCCATAACAGAGAATCCTTGGACAGTCTTTCCTAATATGACCCGTTTGATGGCACCCATGACAGATAATTTGGGGTTTTGGTCAAGAACTTGTATTGAGTCCTTGTTGGTTTTGTTGTTGGGGTCTCGAGTAAGGTTTTTGTAAACTTTCTCCACGATTCATCCTTTGGTTCTCTCCACAGATGGGTATGCCCTTTTGTTGGTTCCAGATCTTCTGCGAGTTGGCCGATTCAGCTTCGGAAGTCAGGGCCGCTTAAATAACTTGAGCATAGGTTGGAAACCGCATGAACACAATTTTTCCTCTCACCGCAGGTTCGAGATCCCATTCAACTCGTCGGGCTTTGAATTCTTTATCCGGTATTAAGATTGCATCGTGGCATGAGAGTTCTTCAAACTTGCTAACATATTGAGACATGCTCATGGCTCCCTGCTTTAGATCGAGGAATCCCCGCATCCTTGCTTTCTTAACCGTGTCTGGGACGTATTTGTCCAAGAAAATCTTTTCAAACTGCTTCCATGTAAGAGTGGTCATGTTCTGGTTTTCTTTCTCCATCGTCCACCAATGGTCAGCTTCTTCCTCCAGCTGATAGACAGCGAGGGCTATATTATCTCTGTCTTTCTGTATATCCATCATGTCAAGCATCTTCCTTACCATCCTGATCCAATTCTCAGCTACCCGCGGGTCAGTCTTTCCTTTAAACACTGGAGCTCTTTGCTTCCAGAATTCGGCCAGAAGCCAGTCTCGGTTCTTCTGGGCACGAACCGACATTGGATTAATAACTGTGACTAGTTGACGAAGGATTTGTGCTAATCCTTGAACATGAGTGGGCTGACCGGGCTCAGCCTCGCTATTAAGACCTCGTCTCCCCCTTCCCGCCATTTAATCAGAATCTAACCAAAGGTTAGGACATCGTGTAAGTAAGACATTTTCAAGGAAATTTCAGGCCTATTCTTATTTAGCATAAGGCTTGTTTTCAACAACAATATTTGGAATGGACTATTGATCTATGGTGTCATCAACTTTATCTTAGGAGTAAAAGGTATGCTATCCTTCGTAAACCATGATTTAAAGTTCACTAGCACGACGTGTTAACGACAAAGAATGGGTTATAATACATTTTTTTCATTGAACTACCTTAGTTTCGAGAAACTAAAGTTTAAGATACTTGTATCACACTATCTTGGTAAAAGTTTTCTATCTAAACATAATTCTAAGGCCTAATACCCACACGACGCTCATGCGCCCGACTTTGTTCCGCGTCACGTTCTCCTTGTGCCGGAGATTCCTCCGCTCAGTCGAAAGATAATCCTCACGCGAGGGATAATTATATAGACTTAGTTCATTTTTGAGTTCATACTTATACTTAGATCATGATATGTAATAACTTAGACCAACAACGGCTCAACAAACACGTGGTTTCCCATATCCCAAGGCCTCTAAGGTTCACTAAACTTAAGTTCTGATACCAAGTAATAACGCCCCAAAAAGTTCGGTTCGTTAAGAGAAATATATATAATATTTAGGGTTATTCTATGACATTCATCCAACAAAAATTTAATATTTATCATAGATCATATTGATCATATTTTTATCCATCGCATCACCTGTTTAATTATTACAGTCCGACAATAAAATGTTTACAGAAATAAAACTTCTTCCAAGTGCAGCTGCTACATGATCAAGTGCGCCACGGCTCAACATACTCTTCTGCGGCCTTTTCGATTATCTTCTCCTCTTCGTGACCTGGCATGAAACGCCATGAGCTGCGAAACCCAGAAAGAATCTCCCGAACTAAATATTTTTATACTTAAATACATACACAGATATAACAGAATATGATATGCGGGAATGATGAAACTCTAAATCTCGACCCGGACTCCTTTACGCCGAAAGGATCCGACAGAACTCCACTACCTAAACTGGAACACTTACCCACTTAACACACAATTAACCAATTAATACCGCCAGGTGAGGAGTATCACACACAGCACCAATTAACACGGCCTGGTGAGGAGTATCACACACTGCACCAATTAACACGTCCTGGTGAGGAGTATCACACACTGCACCAATTAACATAATGGCGACGGGGTACGGCCAGGTGAGGAGTATCACACACTGCACCTCGAAACTGCCGTCCTGAGATCACAACAAGGAAGAAAAACCCACTCGATCTACACCAAGACCAAACCCCAAGTCACAACCACGTGAACTTATCAACAACCACACCGGTTCAATAGAAAAACATCCTAGCCGAACTAGGCACAAGGTAAACATCCCACCCAAGACCCAGTCCATGCATGAGATAAACCATAACATGAATGGAGATCAAAATATACATATTCCATCCATAAACAAGCATTTTAACCCATGGTTGCTATTTTAAACAAGAAACAAACAAGACTTGAGGTAAGTAGAGCATTAAATACTTAATATCTCAGAACAGAATCCATTTTTACAGAATCTGTCACAGTGCTTCTAAAATATTTCAAAATTACCAAACGTTCATGAAAAATTCTGAAAATTTATAGAGGACTAAATAAAGGTGTTATCTACATTTTTTGCGAAGATACCGAAAACTGGTTATGAATAGAAAAGGGCTCTAAAGATTATTATAACAGAGGCTGTCGAAATAAGGACCTGTTTGGAAAAATGGTATATCTCAAAATATACTAACTGAAAATGACTTCTGTAAATGGGGGTGGAACTAGACTCATATACCTATCTTTGGATATATGGATAAACTTAGGGGGATTTTTGTGGAGAGAGATATGAAGGTTCAAAATTGACTATCAATCTGCCTCACTTGTCACAGATTTTTTTAAATTGTCAAAGGGGTTCAAAAATACATTTCTAAGCTTAACCAAGATTTTTACATGCTTAAGACATCTCAAAGAAGCTATGGTAAAAACTTCATTTTATTTAAGTCATGTTTGGTTTACACGACAATTGTTGGAAAGGCTTTATTTCAGTTTTGTAACTTTCTATTTTTCATATTCTCAACAAATCAACATCATCTCATATTTCTACCCAACTACGGCATGTACAAACACATCAAAACAACATCATATAAGCATATCAAGGTTCACATTAAGTCTTTACATTATTTGTCCTTCATTTAGAGTCCATTTAGAAAGTCCATAAATCAAGGTTTTCAACTACTTCCATGATTCAAGGTCCTATGTCCATCTTCTTCCATTTTTGGTCCATTACTTTTATCTTATAGAGGATTAGAGGTAAGAACATGATATTTAGGAAGAAATGTAAGGTTCTAGGAGGTTCTTACTTAGAAATTCTTGGTTGAGAAAGTTGGACCTAGCTCTTATCTCAATCTCCTTTCTTTCCTTCTTTTTCTTCCTTCTTCTTTCTTCTCCTTCTTCTTCTTCTTTTCTTTTTCTTCCTCTCTTCTTCTTCCTTGGTGGCTGCCGAATTGGGAAGGAGGTTGAGAGAGAGAGTGAATTCTTATAAAAATAGGAGAAAAGTTTGAGAAAGGGTGGATATTTATAGGTAAAGGGTTTTGAGTGAAAAGACACAATTGCCCTTCATTTAGTTTCAATCAAACTACCATTTCAAACTTCGTTCCTCCAATCTCATTCTATCCTAACCAAATCTTGGGCTCCAAGTATCCAAGTTCCTTGTTTGGATAAAAAAACTCTTTTTCCTTAGGCCATAAGGCCATGTTTGGTTTATTAGGGAACAAGGGCCCTAGATTTAAGGAATTGACATGACCTTTCTTTTTCCTTTTATTTTAATTAAACTAAAATTGTCCCATCACCATTACTCTCATGGGGGCTGCCGAATTGGGACCTTTTGGGCATTTAATTAATTATTTTATTTTATTATTTTCATAATTAGATAATTAATGTGGGCCTTTTTAGTCCTTAATTACAAAAATAGGATTTTTAGGTAATTTTCAAGACTAGTTTATGGAATGGGCTTAAATTTATTTAATTGGGCTTTAAAATTAAAATATAATCCATTGATTTAATTAATGGCTCCATGGGCTTGAATTTTCATGTTGGACTTTAATCCAAAATCTCATATCTTGATTGTGATCTAGATGACCAAACTTAGTTTTTTAAACTTAACTTAATCTTGATTAATTTCTAAGTTCAAGTTGTTACTTACTGGATCCATCTAAGTGTTGAACATTTAATTACACTCTTAGGGTTTCTATAGATTGAATTCTAGGGTTTAAACATTTGTTAGACAAGTTAGGGTAAGATTACGCCTAGGTTAAAGTGTCGACAAAAACCGAATCTTTACAATCTACCTCTTTACAAAAATTTCATCCTCGAAATTTAAGGTGTTACCCTGACTTCATATAGCTATGCCAAAATATATGCCTAATGTGTTCGTCCTGAGTTGAACTTACCGATTCTTGAAAAGGTCATAAAATTCGCATAGGCTACGACACTTTGGTTTGTTAATTTCTTATTCTGGTATCAAGCTCGTCCTAAGAGATTTGTCATGCTTGTTTCTCTATAGTTAATGATGTGGGGGATATGAGACCTATCTTTTCAGGACTTATTAAAACTAAAGGAAAAGCCTAACTTTATTATGGATGAACTGTAAATCACTTCCCGGAGTTCATATCAACTTTTCTTTTTATCTACAACCAACTATTCTCCTATGATGTAAAATGATTCCAACCTTCACTGTCATTGACGTAGTCTTTCTATGACCTTAGTACGCTTCACCTCCTCTGAATTTAACATATGCAACCAGATAAAATGTCTCCAGTACTATCTCTCCTAACTCATCCATGTTAGGTACAATCGATTTCTTAGAAGCATTAACTTATATCAGCTTTTACTCCAATCGGTACAAGTTCCATATATAAGCATTCGAGAATTTTTATAGCCTAGCTCTTGTTCTACCTTACGTGCTCTCAAAATTTATCGCAACATCGAGGTATTTAACTGGGCAATTCCTTTGTCGTTGATAGTGAATTCAAGCCTACAGATACACCATTACTTTTATCATCATCTCCCTGATCTTTCAAAACCACATCAGTTACATGACTTTTGTACTTCCTACTCAAGCGCTAATGATAACGTTGACTTTATTCGTAATACCTCAAGTGAATTTAAGGTCTTCAAGAAACTCTATCTACTTTGATGCCTCCAAGTTAAATATTTTAAGTATTTCAACCTTCTATTTTCTACAATGACCTCAAGCTATTTTTTGCATAAATAATAACACCAGGACTTTCGAGCCAATACTAAAGTTACTAACTCCAAATCATGTGTCCTGTACTTGCTTTCATGTAGTTTTAGATGCCTCGAACTAGATGTTATTACTCTTTCCACTTAAAACCATCAATATTTGTATTAATCCCCCTTGTCTTGAATTCCTAAAAATTAACACTTCATAATCATATATCCTAACCATATTACTCGTCTATGCTTTGAATGAACCATTGATAGTCTCATTAGCAACATCTTGAATAATTATTCTATAATAGCCTGAAAATCCTAAGGAGCCTCAAATTTCTTTTTGAATATCGACTTCTATCGAAACATCTAGGTGAAATTAATCAAACTCCATTTTCCGACTTATCATGCCTCAAAGATTGACTTTCTTCAACTTAGAACTTATGCTCATTCGCCTACACATATAAAAGGATTCTCTCTCAAGTCTTAGAGAATTTTGTTCACTCGTGTTCTTCAAAATTTAATACTCTAAAATATCTTCAATAATTACTTTAATAAATTTGTCTAAGTATGCCATAAGAATTCCATTGATCATCCTCATAAATATTATCTCAAGCTTGTAATTATCGTATCAAGATCATGTTATTGTCATTGGTCTATCGTCCTTATTTGATTCGCAAATATAGATCATTGAATCAAAGATCCACTTCAAAGTAGCATCTTCGAACTCTTAGTTAATTGAACTAGTTATCGATTCTAGGGGTGATTTGTATTTTTTTTTTATCATAACTCTCTTGAGTAGTTTTAATTTGATGTTAGATTTATAGACTCAACGGTCTACCTATTTTCTGGGTGAATAGATTCGGTGTGCTGTAAGACAATGTATTTGATTTTATGAGGTTCATCTTTACTAGTTTAAGGGACTTAACTTTCGATCTCGCTATCTTGATAGGCGTAGTTTTAGGTTTTGTTAGAGTTTATAGTTGAGGTTCTACATCTTAGAAGAGAGATTCATTAGGATTCGGAAGTCACTCGACAGTCCATGATAAGAATTTTCCATAACCGAAAGGTGGTCAATTTTGTGTCAAATGGTTCAACATAAAGACGAACAATGAGATATCGCAAAACAATAAGGCGAATACTTAGGGGAAAGGTTCTTGAATCTTTTTGGAGGAATTCTCAGGATTAAAATCAATTGAGCACAATTACAATCTCAAGAAAATAAGTTAAAACGATTTGGTAACCAAACTACATATTTTTCTCTAAAGTTGCGTCAGCTAAACGCGCTTCAATTCAAACCATCAAGTCTAGTTCCTAGGTACGATTTCAAGAGTAATTAATTTAAGAGATTACTTCTCGTAAGAGAGTAAGCTCTTAGGGTCAGAAGAAAAGTATTAATCACTACGAGGATTCGAAAGTGATCGAAACAAATGATTACAAGGGTGCTTGATTCAAGAAGAGAAAAGGTCTCAAGGATTTAAGTATTTGAGTACATGTTCACGTCTTTAGATTTTTGAGTGAGCGAAATTGTCCAATAGTAATATTCGATTGAGTCAAGAAGGTTTGAGTACAATTTGATATATATTTCTTTATAAAGACAGCAAAACTTAAGAATAAAGACATCATAAGAAATTTAAATTATATGGAACACGCAATGTGTTTTCATAAAACATCATGTTATAATTATGAGAGAATATAATATGGAGGGAAGAAATTAGATTGCTTCTAATTGTGATAAAAGTTTCATCACAATATCTCTTATTTATTTGTTCATTTATTTATTTCTTGGTTAATTAGTTTGATGTGGCTCCCTCTTTAATTCTTTATTTTATATTTTCTTCAAGAATTGACATATTCTTATTTTTTTTTTCTTTCCATGAAAACATGAATATATAGGAAGGTGTATATATTTTATTTTATTTTAAGAAGATTTAGAATGGGTTGTTGGGCCCTAATTATCTTACTTGGGTAAACATCATGTTGTTG
>JAUTBS010331878.1:0-10668 GCA_032361285.1 Aequorea victoria | reverse complement strand
CTTTCGATCAGCCGCTTGCTTGTATTTAGCAGTAGTCTCTAAGAGTCTCTGGTGAGTGTTGTCATGAACATGCTTCAAATGTGCCATGAAATCCTCTGCTTTGCCATGAACACGACCCAAATCAGGAGCTGGGGTTAAATCGATAGGAGCACGAGGAATTAAACCATAAACAATATAAAAAGGGCTAAAACCGGTACTGCGATTTACTGAGTGGTTGAACGCAAACTCATCTTGATGCAACCTTTGATCCCATGACTTCAAGTGCTCGCCCACCAAACTACGCAACAGGTTACGCAACGGGTGATTGACGACCTCAGTTTGGCCATCCGTCTGAGGATGGTAAGCAGAACTAAAGTCGAGTTTGGTTCGAGTCAAACGCCACAAGCTTTTCCAAAAATGGCTAAAAAATATGGTATCCTTATCAGAAACAATTGAAACTGGAAGCCTATGCAGACGATACACTTCACAAAAATATAACTGAGCGACATTGACATCGTCAGTTGTCTTCTTGCAGGCAATGAAGTGTGCCATTTTAGAGAACCTGTCAACCACCACATAAATGGAATCCATACCTCGTTGTGTACGAGGTAACCCCAAAATGAAGTCCATACTTACATGCGTCCAAGGCTGATCCAGCATGGGTAAGGGCATACAGAGGCCTGCGTTAGTGGCACTACCCTTAGACACCTGATAGATACGACATCGCTCGATAAATAGGCCTACCTCACGTCTCATAGATGGCAGAAGTATGATCTTGCAACCAGTTGTAGAGTCTTGTCCCGCCCGATATGACCCTCATCATGCAGCTCTTTTATGATTTTTAGATGCAAACTAGACTCGGGCACACAGAGTTGATTGCCTGTGAAAATAAACGTATCATGCAAGTGGAACGCAGGATTCGAATGAGGATTGACAGAGACCTCAGTTAAAACACGAGCAAAATAAAGATCACCCCATACAACTCACGAATTGTCTCAAAGCCAAGAACTTCGGCCTGTATAAGGGTGAGCAAAGAGGAATGCCTACTAAGAGCGTTGACTACGCGGTTGAGGACTCCGGACTTGTGCTTGATAACAAACAAAGATCGTTACAAATATGTCGCCCACTCAGCGTGTCGATGGGAAAGCTTATCCTGCGTGTTAATATGCTTGAGAGTGGCATGATCATAATACAAGATAAATTCCCAACTGATTAAATACGATCACAAATGCTTGAGAGCCTGAACCACTGCGTAAAACTCCACGTCATAAGTACTGTAATTAAGCTGGCTCCTATTTAACTTCTCACTGAAGTAAGCCACCGGTCGCCCACCCTGTCTAAGAACACCACCGATACCCACTTTTGATGCGTCGCAGTGAAGCTCAAAGGGTTGGGTGAAATCTAGTAAAATAAGCACTAGAGATGTCGTAAGCTTTTCTTTAATCAGTTCGAATGCGCGGGTTGCCTCTTCTGTCCAAGTAAACTTGCCCGCTTTTATACAGTCCGTTACAGGAGACATAACTGTGCTAAAGTTTTGAATAAATTGCCTATAAAATGAAGTCAGACCATGAAAAATGCAGATCTCAAAGAGGCTTTTGGGTACTGGCCAATCCCATATGACTGAAACCTTACTCTCATCAATAGAGATGCCATCATTGGATACAATGTACCCCGGGAAAAGAACTCGGTCAATCAAGAATTCACACTTAGTAAAAGATGTAAAAAGCTTGGCTTCTCGCAACATGGATAGAACTTCCTGCAAGTGCTGAAGATGCAATTCTGGGCTGGCACTATATATCAATATATCATCAAAATAAACGACAACAGATTTACCGATAAAAGGGCACAGTGCCTGATTCATGACTCGCATAAAGGTGCTAAGAGTGTTCGAAAGGCCGAAAGGCATCACCATCCATTCATAAAGTCCCTTATAGGTCTTGAAAGAAGTCTTCCATTCATCACCTGGTCGAATCTGAATTTGGTGATACCCGCTTTTAAGATCGAGCTTGCTAAAAATTATCGCACCACGCAACTGATCCAGCAAATCATCTAACAGGGGAATGGAAAATCAATACCGAACTATGATTTTGTTAATAACTCTACTATCCACGCACATCCTCCAAGTTTAATCCTTTTTAGGAGTGAGCAAAGTAGGCACCGCACATGGACTTAAGATTTCTTGAATAAAACCCTTGACCAGCAACTCCTTTATCTGCATACAGGCTCTTCATGTTCCTTGGGACTCATGCAGTGGTGTGGTATGTTGGGTAAATTAGCCCCTGGGACTAAGTCAATCTGGTGTTGTATGTCCCGCAAAGGCGGTAGGCCCTCTGGAAAATCTTCTAGAAACACATCATGGTACTGATCAAGTAAGGGTCTCACTGCATCTGGCACCACACTACTCGTCTTGCTATCACACCCAATAAGTGCATAAACTATTTTTCACTTGCTAACTTCCTCCACAAACTACTGCCTGGACAACAGGTTGGAGTCGTTTCCGCTTGGGTCGCTTAACGGATTAGGCTTAGGCTCTCTGCTAGGTAACAACACAATTTTGCTGCCATTGAATAAAAAAATATAAGTGTTTTTTCTACCGTCATGCGTAACTGCATGATCAAACTGCCATGGCCTCCCCAACAAAAAATGACACGCATCCATCATCACCACATCGCACCACACTTCATCCTTATACTTTGACCCAATAGAGAATGATACTAGACAACGCTTAGCCACTGACACCTCATTACCCTTCTTTAGCCACGATAACTTGTTTGGCTTTGGGTGTTGTTCAGTTTTCATATTCAGCTTTCGAACCGCCTCTTGAGAGATTACGTTCTTGCAGCTACTAGAGTCAATCACCATGGTGCAAACCTTCCCACCAATTATGCATATGGACTAAAATATGTTAGAGCGCAACTAGTCATCACTATCATCACCTCGAGGAGCCAAATAGACTCATCGTACCACCAAACATGGCCCCTGGTCTCCTTTTACCAGTTCTTCTGTTACCTCTGCCCCTTTGTCAATATCATAAAGGGGAACTATTTTTTTTATCAAATTGTTCCACTACATCTACCTCATTCTCAATGAATAAACCCTTATCGTATTGACCACCCTTTTTACAGTCTTCCATGCAGTGGCCAGTCTCACCACACTTGAAACAGCGCAGATCTGAATCTGAACCCGTCTGAGTCTTATTAGGGTACCCCCTACAAGTTGCCATACCGGAGCAATAGGTTGGGATGCAACACCACCCCAAGGCTGTTGGGGCAGGCTACGAGCACCTCTAGTACCACTACCAAACGCCATAGTATTGGGACGCTTGTTCTGTTATTTTTCTAACTATAGGGCCTGTTGATGCACCTCTAACAAAGAAAAATGATTGGGCAAGTTTAAGGTGTCTTGAAATTATTGTCGAAGACCACTGATGTACCGGGCTACCAATTGATCACTCGTCTGTGCCAAATCATTACGTGACACTAACCAATAAAACTCTGTCGTATAGTCTTCAACGGACCTAGAGCCATGTCTCAAACTTTGTAGTTGCTGATATAATAAATGAGCATAGTTATGGGGAATAAATTCACCCCGCATATGTTTCTTCAATTTCTCCCATGATTGAACCCGCTTCTTGCCTTGTCTTAACCTCGTCGCCTAACTATTGCCACCACGCTGAAGCTCTCCCACAAAATCTTGTCGCCACTAGAGAAACCCGCTTATCATCGAGAACCTCTTTGAAATCAAGGATTTCATCCACAGCATCAACACATTCCAAAAAATCTTCAGGCTTCCCCCGCCTTGGAACTCGGGGAGGTCTACCTTTAGTCCGGACTCCCACTTTCTCGAATCAGGCTTTTGGAATCGACACATTTCCTTGTCTGCCAAGGGATTAATAAAATCATCATCAAACTCTTTCTCTTACGCATCGTGTGGATTTGGATGAGGGTTTTGTTATCGATGGGCTATCGCAACAACCTGCTGGGTTAACTCCTCCATCTACCGGGACAACTGCGTATTCTATTCCTCCATCATCTATGTCAACCATGCGATATTATCTCGTTCATGGATTTCCTCCACATGGAATCTCCTAGGCGGCATGATTTAGGAAACGAGATTCATGAAATGAACCTAAGCTTTGATACCAACTGATGCAACAATGGATAGATTATAGATAATGACACGAGATTCAACGGCCTTCCAACGACCCGTTGATTATCAAAAGATAGAATACCAAGACAATATGATCAAAAGAGAGACTATCTCTAAGTTTAATCAACGTCAAAAACTATCGGGCTGCCTGTATAAAATACCATTTAAATAGGCAAACCCTAAACAAACCCTAAAATGCAAAACTACTAAAAATAATAAAAATTACCAAAAATGGAAAATTTAACTTAGGGTCAAGTTTGGATACTATAATAAAATAGAAGATTGCCAAAATAAACAGCGCTGAAATCGGAAATTCCTAATAAGAGTTATTGCCATAACGAAACTTTCTTAAAACTACAAAAACACGAATCTCGGGACCTAAACGACGTCTTTTGGCTAAAATCTGTCAGGCCAATGAATTCGAATGGATTGATTAGCCTCGAAGATCTCTCTATTTCAAATCAAATAAGGGCTTTTTAGGCCATTCTAACGAAATTGCCCCGCACCGGTCAAATCAAGAGTCAACAATTATTTTCTGCCTTGTTTGAACAATTGACGGTCTAAACGTTTCATATAACCATCCGTCACAATTGCTACTGCATCAAAAGAGATGAATGATGAGACCAATGAAGAACTCAAAATAAATGACTACTATAGTATATAAAATAATAATAGGAAGATTTGAAGTCATGCATGCATGTGCAAGAGAGAAGGGAGATGATGAAAATATGAGATCCATTTAAAAAAAGATAAAACACTGACAATAATGCTCATCTCACGAATTTTTGTGGAACCCAAACAGATCTTAAATGAAACTTTGTTTTGAACAGAGCTATTTTGGCATGTTGAGAGCATCCATGATTTTTGGTTTGATCCAAAAATGTATTATAGACCCCTTATGGTATTTTTGAACTTGTTGCGTTAGAGTTGCAGAAATACAGTTTACTTTGAAGAATTTTAATTAATTTTATAACAATACCCTAGAGATGATATTTATATCTAAAGAACGGTATATGGGTGTAGTTTCACCCAAAAATTATAAACCTCATTTTCATTAGACAGATTTTGAGAAAAAAGGATTCTCCCAAACAGTGTCATTTTCGGACAGTCTGTACCCTACTAATTTTTAGAGCCCTTTCTGTTGAGATATGACTCTTGGGTTCTTCATAAATTATTTAGGTAATATCCTAATCTATCATCTGTAATGTTTCCAGAATTATTAATGAAGGTTTGATATTTTTAAATGATTTTACGACAAGTGTGACAAAATTTTGAATTTGAAGAAAATTTAGAAAAATGATATTCTAAGATGATTAAGTGCCTAAGCTTAAGGATTTGAGTTCTTAGCAGCTGTAATGAATGATTAACACATAGAAGAGTATTATTAAGATGATAAAAAGTCAATTGGTCCTTCAGACCAAAATGGTAAGATGTTTGGTTGTAGGAACTCATGAAGAAGAATGTTGTAAGCTTAAAGAATGAAATCACTTTAGGTTCATCTAAACAACATAATACATTCTCATATATATACTTGTTAAAAGTTAGTTGATGCTAATGCTTGGGCATGTTATATAACCTAGGCATTGATGGGGTAGTCGCAAAAGGTGTTGTGTTGCCTCGGTGTTGAAAGAGATAGGTGTCGCGTTGGTCGATAATCAGGTGAGAATGACTAACAATATCATAATAAATTATATATTATAAAAATATTTTCTTGATTTTAAATACTTCTATGGAGCATGTGTTTCGATCATATTTTTCATTATACATATCAAAGTGTTTTCTAAAAATATTTTTGAGCATTAGTTGCTTGTGAAAATATATTTATCTAAAAAATATAATATCTTGTCGGAAGGTGCCAAGGTCTGCGGGTATTTAGCCTGTGGAGTTACCCTTTTATGGGTGTATGATAGTCTTTATGGCTTTTTCCCTTTATGAGTGTATATTTACCCTTTATGGGTGTAAATTTGCCTATATGGTTTTGCTCTTTTATGGGTGTGGATTACACCTACCACTAGTGATAAATAGTAGCCCTCATCTCCGCCACTCTACTTAAGTGAGTCATGAATGAGATTACGGTACCGTTGGAACTCTTGGTAATGAGGTAGACGGCTACTTAGCCACCAGAGAACGTAGTATTGGTGTGTGTATACTTGTGAGCACGTATAATATGCTATTAAGAATTTATGAGTTGGGCTAAAGAGCAGTATGTTTAGAAATTTGAATGATATTTTCTAAACTTGATGTTTGGGCTGTAGGACCGGATGTTAAAGCATGAAAATTTTTATAAATTATTAAAGCTAGGCCGTAGGGCCGTATGTTGAAAAGATAAAAGTGTTATTTTTTTTAAAATATTACGAGTTGGGCTAGTGAGCCGTAGAATGAAAATATATTCTTCTGCATGAGTTGTATGAGCATGTATTTTCTGGATAAACTCTTTATGAAATATTGGTTGTTTTGATATACTTTACTCTTGATTTTCAAGTGTTGTGTTGATATACTTTTCATTATGATACTAAGTCCACTCTCATGTAACCACTTGTCATTACAGATCTTGTTACATGGTAGATGGTCGGTCTACCAGGGTATGGTTGAGGTTAGAAGAACAAGTCTGACGTATGATGCCTTTGAAAAACCTGTATGAGGTTTTTGTTAAAGAGATGGTATATAGATATGAGTTGTGGCTCTTTGTATAACATTGGAGATTTTATATCCCAAGTATTGGTGTAAAGTACGAGCATTGTTGGTGTAAGTAGTCTCTTTAAAGATGAGAGTAAGTTTGTCTTTGAGATTTGAATTCATAACATTTTGATTTTAGTTATTTGTGAGATAGATGAGCTTGTGTCGCACCACTCCGAGCAGGTTAAATCATTCTCAAGTGAGTGGGTGTGTTAGTTTGGTATCAGTGCTCTAGAATATAGGTTCTGTAGACTCAGTTGTGTCTAGTACTATGATGGACCATATGAATGTATGATAATTCGTTAAGAGTAGGGTGATTACTGGGCACAGGACGCGAGGAACAAGACTAAACCTTCTTGCATTTCATTTTCAACCCGAATTCCGTTAACATACAAGGAATCATTTATATATATTTTTTCTTTACATAACACAACTTTACATCGCACAAGGGCTCACCGGCCACTAACACATACATGAGTTCCAACTCAAAACAAACTATCCGGTGGAGTATATCTCTATGGACCCTAACCCAAACCTATTCTTGTAGTGGACCTGATCGCACACATTATTCGTCTGTACCTGTTACAAAGATCTGTGTGTGGGTGAGTTATAATCTATGTGCTCACCAAACACTAGCAACAGTATTATAAATTGCACAATGAAAGAAAATATTTCATCACTTTAAAACAGGATAACATTTCACAAAACATATTTTTTGTCACAAAAGATTCCAAGTTCATCTTTTCAAAAATCACCTCATAAGAGGGTTTTTCAAGACTTTATCCATTTTTGATATTTTATTACTCTTTATTTTCATTTTGCTATTTCTCTTAGTAGAGAAAAGTATATATAATAAAGTTTTCCAAAAACCGTTATCTATTTGAAAATAGTTGTTCATCATTTTACTGTTCATTATCTTTTAAAAGAGGATCTTGCATTTTATCACCATTCACCTCCCAGTGGAAAAATCTCATATCTATAACATCATTACCTCTCAGTGGAGGATTTTTCAACAATCGCCTCTCAGTAGAGAATTTCCAATAATCACCTCTCAACAGAGAATTTCTAATATCATTTTCGTTTATTCACTTACTAGTGATAAGTATGTCTTTTTATTTCTCACATTTACTTAGTAGTGGTAACATATTTAGCCATTTATTTATAATCTTTTTTTATGGATTCTTGGGTTATATTAACCTCCCAACTAGGAGTTGTTATAGTACTGAGTTTCCGAATATCCCACCGACTCAGTGGACAGGGCTAAGGAGTATTTGTCGGGCTATTTAATAATGCTCAGTGATAGAGCTACCACATCATATATCATTATACCGAGATATATATTCACTCATTATCAGGTGAGCGATATATTTCCTACATTTTACCGTGGCATATATCCACATATTATCAAGTGTGCGACATACCCACCACATGACACACACCATGTAAATATCAAGGCTATCATGATACACATAATGTATCCATTAATCATTTATTCAAACTTTTATTTAAGTTTTTCAACACAATGTTCATAGATCTTTTCGTAAAACTTTTCGTAACTTTCAGAAATAAATTTTTATTTTCGTATCAATTATTTCGTCTTTCACAAATACTCAACACGATTTATAAATAATTAATAATGTCATAGTTCTCATGTTGTACTATATATTCAAGGACCACTTCATAAAATTTCGTCTTTCACAAATACTCAACACGTTTTATAAATAATTAATAATGTCATAGTTCTCATGTTGTACTATATATTCAAGGACCACTTCATAAAATATAGATCATTTCATAAGAACTTTCATAACTTTATAACATAGTATATCAATTAGTTTTTTTTTTATTTGTCCAACACAATCATATTTCTCCTGTTCTAGTCTATGTTCAACATTCTTTCATAAAATATTGAGTTCAAGTTCCAAAACAGGTTCATAGATTATTTAATAAAAATATAGGTTCACAAATATCGTTTTTTTCACAAGTAACATCACTGCTTACTTTCACAAAATATCAAACTTTCATTATGTTTCAAAACATATGCTCATAAATCATTTCATAAAATAAGAGTTCGCAAATATAGTTTTCTTTCACAAGTAAAACAATCATTTATTTTCTCAAATCATATACCATGAAAGTATAAGAAATTTAACCATTCACACATTTATAATACCAAGATAGTGATAAGAAAAACTCACCTCGAATGAGCTTGACTCAAACGATGTCCTCCGGTTCACTCCGGATCTCCAGTTCCCACACAACCTAGAACATAGATTCGATCGATACTTAACTTCGTTACTTAAAGTAACTCATGCATGCGTGTGGGGATGTGCATGTGATGTCATTCTATTTTTAAATACCTCTTATATAACTACTCTTGGTACCCTCATGGTCCCCAAGATCCCTAACTTAGGTTTAGACACTTAAGTTTGCTTAGAGCCTTCTTAAATCATATTTTTCTTCATTTTCAAATTTTGTCCCATCCATTTAAGATTCATTTTAAAATACTAAAAATTATTCAAAAATTTTGGAAAACTTACATAGGAAATATTAGGGTGTTAGCTACATTTATCATGTAGAACCCAAGAGCCATGACTCAACATAAAGGTCTCTAAAAATTCATGAGATAGAATCTGTCCAAAAACGTCCATGTTTGAGAGAATCCAATTTTCTCAAAATTCTTCTGATGAAAGTGAGATTTATCATTTTTTAGTGAGACTAGACCCTTATACATTTCTTTCCATATATGTCACATCTCTAGTGAATAGTTTTGGAATTAATTAGAATTTATCAAAGTGATCTATTATTCTGCAATCTTGACGCATAATATTAAAAAATAGCATAAGAGTTCTAAAATATATTTTTGGGTCCAACAAAAGATCACACATGTTGATAACATGCTAAATTAACTCTGTTCAAAAACAGAGTGTTAGTTAGGCCTTGTTTGGCTAATACAAAAAATTTGAGATTGGGCTTTAAATTCACTGTTTAGTCATTTTCTTGAGATTCCTTACTCCCCTCTTCTTTTGTACCCTCTTACCCATGCAAGAATTATTTTTAACCATCTTAAAATTATTTTATATGCTATCTTAAAAAACTTTATTAACCTTTTCATATGTCTCCATTTATTTCTCCACCATCTTAAAATCATTTTTTTAACCATCTTAAAATCATTCCTTAGGTGTTCTTTCCATTTTCTTATCTTCTTTTATTTTGAAGATGGATGATAGGTGTGAGATGATTAATGATATTGTAAGTGATCTTAAAAGCTACTTACTTGATGGTCTCTTGGTTGAAGGATGGAGAACCCAAACTTTAAGTTTCTCATTTCTTCCTTCTTCCTTCTTCCTTCTTCCTTCTTCCTTCTTCTTTTCCTTCTTTCTTCCTTCTCTTTTCTCTCCTCTCTCATTAAATTTTCTAAAGTGAGAATTGGGTTTGGGAAAATGAATTTTGTGTTGGGAAAATGGCCCTATTTATAACCAAAGACTTGAGGGTGAAAATTGTTAAGTTATATGACGACCCGAGAGGGGGTGAATAGGGTCTTTAAAAAACTTATAAATTTTAAATAACTTATTTAAAACATGAATGAATACTAGCAACCTAAAAGTGTAAGCCCATAAGCAAGCAAGAGATTGATGATAGAGAAAGAGAAGAACACGAGGATTTATAGTGGTTCGACTTTAACTTAGCATATGTACACTCCTCAAGCACCACTTGAGATTTCTCCACTATGCGAGAACACTTGCGGGTGTGCTCCAAACCTTTCAACAAGATCCACAAAATTGCGTTCCAAAGTCACCAGACTTCTAGCACTTGTGATCCTTTTTGTGTGTTTACACCACACACAGTACTGAATAGCAGGTG
>JAUTBS010331767.1:0-10671 GCA_032361285.1 Aequorea victoria | reverse complement strand
TGTTTTAGCTATTAAACTCATAGAGCTTTAAATCAATATGTTGTTGAGTCAAAACATAAGCAAGCAAAAGTTTGAAGACTTGATTGAAAGACCTTTAGGCCAACAGTTAGCTTTCACTCTGGTCATTTTAGCAAGGAGGTTATGCCCATACTTCCGGGCTCATACCATTGCCGTATTGACCGATGAACCTTTGAGAAAAATATTACAAAGGCCAGATACCTCAAGACGGTTGGCACACTGGTCGATAGAACTGAGAGAGTTTAATGTCCAATACCAAACCTACCAACAATAAAGGGACAAGTAGTGGCCGACTTTCTGGGTGTGTTCACAGTAGCAAAGGAAGTTGTCAACCTGGAGGAGCAACCAAAGAGTTAGTAGTTGACCGAGATCTAGGTTGAGGCAAAGCCAGACTTTGATAGAAGACAAGTTTGGACAATCAATATCCATGAATCCACCAACCAATCTGTCAGTAATGCTAATCTTCCTGGAAGGAGATGCTTTGGAATATGCCATGCGTTTTGGGTTTAGAGCCATAAATAACGAAGTCAAGTATGAAGCGGCCATAACAAGGCTCAAGTTGGCCCAAGCTATGGGAGTAAGGCAAGTTAGGATCTCTAGTGAGTCTCAACTGGTGGTCGACCAAATCAAGAGAGATTTTCAAACTCAGGAAGAGCGAATGAAAGCATATCGGGAGATAACCAACATGCTAAAAGGTAAATTTGAAAATTTCTTATTAGAAAGAACCTCAAGGGAAAACAACTAAAGAGTCGATGATCTCGCTCGGCTGGCGTCAGCTCCTGAAAGGGAGATAGGCCGGGGGATACTTATTAAGTACCTGACCCATTCGAGCACATATCAAGAAAATACTCAAAGTATTATGGTAAATGTAGTGCAAATATGTGTGGTCTGGGCAGATAACATTGTTAACTACTTGTGGAACAATCAACTCCCGACTGACCGAGTTGAGGTAAGAAAGTTAAGGCACCGAGCAAGTAAGTATATGTTGATTGATGATATTCTTTATAAGCATGGTTTTTCGGTACTGTATTTACATTGTATCTCTAAAGAAGAATCTGACTATGTGACAAGGGAGATACACGAGGAGATATATAGCAACCATTCAGGCAAATGTGCATTATCAAGAAAAATCTTGAAAGCTGGATATTATTGGCCTACAATATAGAAGAATGTAGAAGAGATCGTCAGAAAGTGTGATAAGTACCAGAGGTTCGTAACCATACCAAGATAACCACCAGAAAAGATGACAATAATCACTACCGCCTGACCATTCGCTTAGTGGGGAATTGATATAGTGGGACCATTGCCGACTGGAAGAGGGCAGGCGAAGTTTGCAATAGTGACTATTGACTACTTCACCAAGTGGATAGAAGTAGAGCCGATGGAAAAAATCACCGAGCAGAAGACTATAAACTTTGTTTGGAAGTCCATAATATATCGATTTGGGATCCCAAGGACAATCATTACAGACAATGGAAAATAGTATGATAATAACAAGTTCAAAGAGTTCTGTGGATGCCTAGGCATCTAGGACCGTTACTCGACCTCATCTTATCCTCAAGCCAATGGACAGGTCGATGTAACCAACATAACGATCTTGAAGATTATCAAGACCAAGTTAGAAGAAGCAAAGGATCTATGGGCCGAGGAGCTTCTGAGCGCGTTAAGGGCATACTGAACGACTGTATGGACGCTGATAGGTACGACTCCTTTTACGCTCGCTTTCAGGAGTGAAGCTGTCATCCTAGTCGAGATCGATTTGGCCAGTCATCGAACTACCAATTTCAATAAGAATGTTAATGATTAATCCCTTAAAGAAAGCTTGGAACAGATAGATGAGGTTTGAGAGGCCTCAATCCTCAGAACAACCGTTTACTAGTAAACGATGAAGAAATATTACGACACTAATGCGAGGAGAAGAAAGTTCAAAGTATGAGACTTAATCCTTCGAAAGGTATCACTAGCAACCAAGGATCCCCGAGAAGGGAAGTTGGGGCCGAGTTGGGAGGGACCCTACTAAGTGAAAGATCGTGTTCGACCTAGGGTTTATCGACTAAAAGACGCAAAGGGAAAGACTTTGCCACACGCCTGGAATGCAGGTTACCTTAGAAAGTACTACCAGTAAAGACATGTAATCTCTTTAATAAAAGTATCATCTTCATACAATGTGCTTCTCCATTTACATTTCTCTACTAAAATTCTACAACCAGATCGCTTAAGAATCTGGTCGGCCAAAGAAGAGTCGGGTTGCTTGAGAATTTGACCGAGGTACTAAAGACTTTGATAATTCTACAAACTAGATCGCTTGAGAATTTGGTCAGCCGAAGAACGGTTAGATTGCTTGAGAATCTGACTGAGGCACTAAAGGCTTCGACAATTCTACAAACCAGATTACTTAAGGATCTGGTCAGCCGAAGAACAATTAGATTACTTGAGAATCCAACCGAGGCACTAAAGACTTTGACAATACTACAACTAGATCGCATGAGGATCTAGTCGGCTAAAAAATAGTTGGGTTGTTTGAGCATCCGACCGAGACACTAAAGACTTCGACAATTCTATAAACCAGATCGCCTGAGGATTTGGTCGACCAAAGAACGGTCGGGTTCCTTGATAATCTGACCAAGGCACTAAAGAATTCGACAATTCTACAAATCAAATTGCCTGAGAATCTGGTCAGCGAAATAACGGTTGGATTGCCTTAGAATCCAACTGAGACACTAAAGAGTTCGACTATTCTACAAACTAGATCGCTTGAGGATTTGGTTAGTCAAAGAACGGTCGAATTGCTTGAGAATCCGGCCAAGGAATTAAAGACTTCAACATCTACGAGGCATGTCGCCTAAAGATCTAGTTGGCCAAAAGAACGGTTTGAGTGCTCGAGAATCCAACCGAGGTCTTAAAGACCTAGAAGCTATTAACGATTGGAGAACTGATCGACCAAGATAGCAAACACTTATAGAAATTGAAGAAAGCATGAGACCAAGGAAAGTATGTGTATTCTATTTAAAAAATATGTACTAAAAAATATTCAGAGTACTACAGGAATTATAAGTGATTACAAAAATAAATTTCAAAAAAAGTAAACAAATTATGCTGAGGGGAGAGAGGGCTTCTCAGCGATGTCTACCTCTTCTGGTGCTAGAGTTTCTTCTTCCTCTACCTCAACATCATCCCACATGGAGGAAAAGAATTCTACCATTTTGAAGGCTACAACAGCGCGGGCCTTCATGGCGTTAAAATCGCTGAAATACCAATCGACAGTAGGGATGTAAAATTGACCCAAGCCCGGCTCGAGCCCACATTGTTCAAGCCCGGCCCGGCCCAAAAAAAGTCCGAGCCCAGTCTGAGACACCTTGAACGGGCATGGGTCAAGGGATTGGATCCCGAGCTGGAGGCCCAAGCCTGAAGCCGGGCTCGAGCTCGAGGCCTGAGTCTGAGGCCCGGCCCAAGCCCCGAGCCCGGCCCGGCCCAAGCCCCGAGCCCGGCCCGGCCCAAAAATCTTTAAAAAAAAAAAAAAAAAAGAGATTAGTTTTGAAGCTTTAAATTTTTCTCCTATAAATTAATTTTTAATACTATATAATATAAGGCGCACTTAAAATTCTAAACTTTAAATAAAAATTTAAATTTTAAATTTAAAAATCAAAAATAAATTTTAAACCTTTTAAGTAAAATTTAAATAAAACTTAACTTAAACTTAAAATTAAAACTTTAATTTCTTATTTTTAACTTTAAATTAAAATCAAATTAAACAAACTTAAACTCTTAAAGTTTTAAACTATTTAGTATTTAACTGTAAATTTAATTTCAAATTAAACTTTTTAAGTAAGTTTTAAATTTTATTTTTAACTTCAAATTAAAAAAAAATTTTAAATTTTAACTTTTTAAATTTTTAAATTTTTTGTTAATATATATATATATATATATATTAAAATTGGATGGGCCGGGCTTGAGGCCCGAGCCCGTCAGGCCTAGGTATTCCAATTTTGGCCCAGCCCGAACAGTGATGGGTTTCACATGAGTTTTGGCTGGTCCGAGCTTGATGGCCGCTGGGCCGGGCCGAAATTACAGCCCTAGTCGATAGTCTCTATGAAGTATTCCTTAGAGGCTCTGAATTTCTCAATAGTCGCCCCTTTCGCTGCTCCCAACTGAGAGTTTAGCTCTAGGACCTTAGCCTGTGCAGTCTCGGCCATCTTCCTCGTAGCCACAGCCTGTCTCATTCATTTTTGCTTTTTTTCTCAATGGTCACAGCTTGGTCCTCGACACTCTCCCGAAGGAATTTTTTTCCAGTTGCTCTCGGGCTTTGGCCTAGTTCAGCCTTCGCATTTTTTAGCTCTTCGACGACCTTAAACTTTTCTTCTTTCAAAGTTGTGATCTTCACGGTTTCAACACGGATAAACATTTCCCTCTAATGGCAGTGGTTGGAAATGTGGACCGCCCGAGCGCAAATCTACAAAGAAAAATAGGAAATATTAGTCAAGGTAAGGAATGAAGTGCAACCAAAAAGGGAAATATATTTATATTTTTACCTAAGTAAGGTTAAGCACGAGGTCCCTCACCAGTTGGGGAGTACCGATATCATTACGGGCGCCATTGTCCTCGACCATGAAGTTGTGAATCTTGGTTCTTACTAGCTCAAAGTTCACGAGCATATTTCCAGGCCTATATGCCATCGAGTTTTGATCGATGAGAGAGGAAACAACTTGAACAACAGAAGAGATTGTTGCCAATTTGACCAAAGCTGAGAAAATTAATGGCAACTCTACTGTGGTAGCGGGTGACTCGGCCTAAGAGTCTAACTCCGCCACCACCCGCTTGGATATTTTCTCAGTCGAGATTGATGGACCGACCTTGGAGGGAATCCTTAGTTTTTTTATTACTAAGGGTTCAGCCTCTCCTACTGGTTGGCCACACATCTTAGACACTCCAAATTTGTCCAACCTCTTCGACATCCCTGCTCACAAATAGAATGTTAAAGTATTAGAGTTACATTAACAAGAATGTAAATTGATAGAAACTAAAAGAAAGAATAAAGTAAAAAACTCCCACTAGGGGGTACGGGCCAAGAAGCCAAGAGCTTAGCCCTTGAGAAGTCATCAGATGGATGAACAATTTGGAGGAATGGTCTTGAGCAGCTTTAACTTGGGCTCTCTCTTCATTATCAACCATTGACTCGGCTAACATGTCATCGGTTCAGGGTTCCGCCTATCGGGCTCTGATTCAAGGGGTGTGGGGCCTGATGATCTCTTTAGGTTGGAACTCCCAACCTTTGCCCGAGGCAAAGAAAAATCCTTATTTTCAATATTTGTTTGAGATGGGGCATTCGTGAATAAGGGTACAGTCTTCCAACCGAGCCTAAAAGAAATACCACCCAATCCAAGTCATTAATTCACAATCTTTGAACCTCAACCTATCTCAAGCCAACAATCTGGCTACCACTGTGGAAGACTAAGTCATGAAAACCAAGATGGATAAGATTGAGACAGTGTTTCAAATGACTACATGGTTGATATCGAAGGACTGTGTTTGTTCCCGAAGACTAGGTTACATGAAAAGTTCAAGATGTCTAATCGTGACAAATTTAATGGGACAGGAGATCTCAAGACACACTTGAGCAAGTGTGTGGGTATTATTAGACCCATGGGCATTGAGAATGAGTTACTTGCCCAATTGTTTTAAAGGACCCTCATTGGAGTTGCCTTTTGATGGTTTCTGACTTTGGATCCTATTAAGACTTGAACCTGGGAAGACATAGCCAATGTATTTGTGGCTCAATAATCCTATAACCTCCAGCTCGATGTCACAACATTAGAGTTGAAAACCACATGCCAAGACTCAAAGGAGACCTTTGCTGAGTTTCTGAAAAGATGGAGGACCAAGGCTGCAATGATGAAAAATTGGCCCATTAAAAAGGAACAAGTCAGAATGGTTGTCAGGAATATGTTTCCGTACTATGCCAGGCACCTTATTACGATGCCAATCTCAACTTTTGAGCAATTGTTTTGACGCTGGAAACCAAGTTGAAAATGCCATGAAAGTTGGGATATTGAAAAATGGAGAGAGTAATATAAAACCAAGAAAGTTCAACACCCTCAGTTTAATAACAACAAATGGGATGACGTCAATGTGATAGACTCTCAAGTTTGACAAACTCCGGTTCAAGGGTGAAGAGAATTCACTCATATGAGAGGATTGTCACTTTCAGAAGTTCTTACCCGACTTACAAAGGCAGGCCATCTGAAACCTCTTAACACATCTCCTCCATCAAATCATTTACTAGCAAACCATAACTCATCGCACTACTATGCATTTTACCAAAACCATGGCCATTTCAAAAATATTGTATCTGGCTCTGCCATTAAATCCAAAACTTGATCGACTCAAGAAAGATAGTCCCACCAACTTCTCAAAAGTCCAATATAACCACTAATCCATTACCATACCATGGTGTCTCGCTGCCAACTAATATCGATCTTGCTGAGAATGATCAAACCCCATCCAACTCTATCTCATACATCATCACTGTAAAAATCGGTAAATTTTTAAATTATTATTATTTGATAAATAATTAAAATAATAAATCAAAAAAAAATATGAGTTGATTCAAAATAGTAATTAAATTTGAAACTAAATAAAAACTTTAATTTTATAAATTGATGTCAGTTCTTAAGTTTAATTAAGAGAGGAATAAAAATTAAACAATTAGGTTAATTAAATAAATGTATGCTTCAAAAATAATAATTAAGATATAGAATTATAAATTTGAAATTTAATAATTAATTTGATTAAAAGAAGGTTAAGAATTTAAATGGAATTAAGTAATGGAATTAAGTTTTATTATATAAATTTTTGGTATTCAAATAATGGAATTAATTAAATAATAAACAAAAGTAATAAAAACGGATGAAGAAGCTGGAACTGCAGGCACTGGAAATTGTTTCAGCCATGAAGATTGAAACTGAAAATTGAAGAAGGGATAATGACGAAGAAGTAACTGAAAATTTAAGGAGGGAGTATTCTGGAGACAAGGGGATAATGACGAAGAAGTAACTGAAAATTTAAGGAGGGAGTATTCTGGAGACAACTATTTTCACTATAAATACAACCTTGTCTCAGCCTTTCTCATCATATCCCACAAACCAGATTCACGAAGCTCCTTGTCTCTCTGTTCTTCGTCTTTCATTTCCTTGTTTTCGTTCTTCATTTTTGTTGTTCTTTATTTCACAAGTTAGCAAAGTTCTGTTGGTGTTCTTCCAAAAATCAACCATTCATCGCCTTCATCAACACGAGAACTAGTCTTGACGTCGAGCACAGAGTCTATCTTCGCCGTCATCATCCAAATCGAGCTCCAATCATCAAGTTGTGTTCTTCGGTAAGAAAATCCTCTCTTTTCATTTTTGTATATCAGAAACTTACATCTCAGTATATAGATATATAATCTGATCAATTAGATAGATTTATGATTTGAATATATAGTTAAATAAGTTGTAGATTATGTAACTCGTTCAGAATCAGAGAACAAAAAAGAAAAATTGGAGAAATTAGATTATGTATCTAACTATTTACAGAATATATATATAGAATCAATCTATTAAATATTGTGTAATTGAATTGAAAAATTGGTTAAAAACTCCTTAAACATCATATAAGTAACATATATGAAGGTTAAAGAAGAAAAGAGAAGAAAGAGCTATCAAAAAACTCCAGTTGCAGGTCATCAATGGCGTTGCTGCGCTGTTGCGTCCGGATGGACGCCATTTGTGTCTGGACGTAATGCAACAGTGGGGTTTCTGTTTGAGTTGCGACTGGAAAACTTTGAAAATAAATTTAAATTAAATACTAACTATTTTATGACTAATTAAAGTATATAAAAAGAATAATTAAATAAAATAAATTATTATAGATAAATAAAATTATTAAATCTAAGATCAAATTAGAATACATTATAACTATTTTTTAACCATAGATCTAAAATAAAATTAATTCATTTAGAACATTTAGAACATGACTTAAATTTTGATTAATATTTTAAGGCACTATTTGGTCAATAATAAAATACTTTTAGTCTAAGTTAATCTAAAAAACTTAGATTTTTATTTGAGAATTAATTTAAATATGTTAAATGTTGGGTTAAGGGACGTTTGGTAAATTTAGGTTAATTCGTTAATTATAAATATTAATTTTCGAATTATGATACCAGGTTGACGCATTTCTCGCACGACATTTCTTTTACGTAGAAATTAATTCGAAATCAAGGTGAGTAACTTCATGCTATTATCTTTCGTTAAAAATCCCCAAATCTCTAAAATTTATTTTAGATAAATGTTACAAGTACTTTTGTTGCTATAAATTAACTTTGTAAAAGATTAAATGAATTTTCTATTAAATGCTTTCAAATCAAATGTGTGTATTTTGATAAACTCATGGCAAGGAAGATTTAAAGATAAAGAAAGAAAATATTTTGTGAAAACATGAGTATGGATATTTGGAATATGAATCAAGTCCAAAGGATAGTTCCTCTTCGAGGGTGACTTTGGCCAATTATAGCGATGACTGTAATTGACTCAACAGTATGGAACAACACCGGAATTAACCGCGTTGACCTTACTGGAATCGGGTTGAGAACATTCTCAGGCGCCAACTTGAGTGAATCTTCTTCGATCTTGGATCCAAAGGTCAAGAGACCCCAAGTTAATAGTGACAATGATACTGAATAATAAATCCCACTCATATATAAAAGACTGAACTATTTTATGTGATGATTATGATGATACGAGCATATTATGATGACAAATGAAAATATATTCATTTTTAAGAAATGAAATGAGTTGAAATACGAAGTTGAGATTAATCATTTTTTTTACAGTATTATACGATGCCATGATATGTTGATACATAGATATTTTATTTCCTACTTTACAACTGTATTATACTATCGTGATGTTACTCGTCAGTTTATATTGATAGTGCTTATAATATTTTCAGGTAACCAGTAAGTTGAGAATGGACTTCGGCGGCGGATCCAGAACTGTTAACCTCTAGAGCATGCATAATTTATTTACTTTCTTTTCAACTTTCGCATTTTAATTCAGAACTTTATTTAAATGTTGAACAGATACACTTATGAGTTTTAAGGGCATTTTGACCCTATTTGAAAAAGAAAATATTTTATCATTTAAAAATTGGTGAATGAGTATTTATTCGACTTATAGATGGTCAAACTTTGATGATGGCTTACTTGATTTATTGGGCCCAAGGCTCATGAATCAAGGCCTGTCATCAATCCCGAAAATGGGGCGTGACAAGTTTGGTATCAAAGCAAAGTTTTTTTTTAAAAGCAAAAGTTTTCAAAATAAAAGATTTCTAAAAGTGCATTGCATCATGTCTTAGAGGAGGTCTGGATCCTCGAAGTCCTTAGTATAGTAAGTGTTAGTATTAGCTATTACCTTATACAAGTTAAAATTGTTGATTTGAATAGATGGCTAGACCACGACTTCCTATGAACTCTGCCAACGCGTCGACTGAGAATGCACGAGGACGAGGTCGTCCCCGAGTTACGCCTGTAACCGAAGTTCCCACTGCTCCTATCGTACCAGAAGTTCTAACTCCTCCAACTGCTCCAGTTATGCCAGAAATCCTAACTGTACCTATTGCCCCAGCTACCCCAGCTGTCGATGGGACTCTACAAGCCCTTCAGACACTGGTAGGTATGCTGGCAGGGCAACAGGCTCAAAATCAAACGACAAGCGAGGACAGATCAATGAGTTTGGACAAGGGTTCCACATTTGAGAAGTTCATCAAGGTACACCCTCCGGTGTTCAAGGGATCGACAAATTCCGAGGACGCTGAGTCATGGAAGATAAAGATAGAGAATTTTTTTGAATGTTTAGGGTGCACCGATGACCACATGGTGTCACTGGCAACGTATGTCTTGGAAGGTCAATCTGAACATTGGTGGCGAATGATTAAGCGCCAGTTCGAGGAAAAAGAACAAGAATTTACCTGGAAGAAGTTCCTGGAACTTTTTGATGAAAGTTATTACCCTGTAGCTGTTAAGAAGCGGAAGCAAGTTGAGTTCTTAATAATAGTACAAAAAGGAGTGACGGTGGCAGAGTATGAAGCCAAGTTCGCTAAATTGTCATGGTTTGCACCACAGTATGTGGCAGATGAAGCAGATAAGGTGGTGATGTTTTAGAGGGGTCTGCGTCCTACCATATGCAGTCGGGTGTTACTATTTCAGTCAAAATCTTTGTTCGAAATAGTGACCAAAGCTCTTCTGGCAGAGAAAAGTCTTGATGATGCTCAAAAGCATAGAGAGTCTCAGCCTAAGAGGTTCAGGGACTTCAAACCAGCTGCAACGAGAGGTCAAAATGAAAGAAGTAACCCTAATAAGAAGGCTCATACCCAGGGCCAGTCTCATAATCAGAACGGAGGAGAAGCAAAACAACAGACTTGGAACCCATGCAATCAGTGCGGGAAGGTCCACTCTCGTGGATATTTCTGTGATGGGACTCTAAAGACCTGTTAGAACTGTGGAAAGACTGGGCACCTGTCCACTTACTGCAGGAGTAAAGGCACGGGAAGTCAGCAACAGCAACAACCAAACCAAGTTCAGAAACCACCAGCCTATATCACTGGATCAACCTCAACCCA
>JAUTBS010331766.1:0-17885 GCA_032361285.1 Aequorea victoria | reverse complement strand
AAAAAATACATTATAACAGGAATGATAACAAAAGAAGTATAAATTTGGTATTTATAGAGATGTTCTCAACGATATTGAACAGTAATCCAACAGTTAGTGAACAGTAATCCAACGATAAGTAAACAGTAATTTCAATGGCTAATAAATAAAAATAATTTTTTTTTAGGAACAATATTATTTTTTTAGATTTCTAAATCTTTGTAAATTTTTACATTGATTTGCATTTAATATGTTGTGTGCTCAAACTTATAAAAAAATAAAAATAAAAACAAATTTATATAGTTTGGGTCTACATATTTTGGACAGATTTATAAATTGGACAGATCTATGAGACAGATCTATAAAAATAAAATAAAAGATATTTACCTTACTTGTTTTCACCTACAGATATTTTCTTCAAAATTGGTTAGAATTTCATGCTGATAACGTGTTGTAAATATAGTAATAGACTGAAAAACTTTGTAATAAATAAATCAAATACTGAACTTGCAAATATCAAATAAATAATTTTTTAAAAAATATTATATATATCAATGATCTCTAGAATCATGTATATAATTTTATATTTTTTTGCAGAATTCTTTTCTTTTCTAATGAACACTATGTCTCTTCTCTTTCTCTCTTTCTCTTCTCTTTTTTCTAATTTTTTCTTATACATAATGCAGTGGTTTTATAGACAAAAAAAAAACAAAACATAAACAAATAAAATACTATTACACTTTAATACTTATATTTGTGGGCAATTGAAATTTATAAGACCATATAATTTTTTCTTCTATGATTTGAAATCTGAATTCTTAACCAAACATGAAAAAAATCTCGATTCTCCCCAAATAATATTGAGAATTGAAACTTATAGGTGTTTAGTATTTAATATTTGTAGGCAATTTTAAGTCGAGAATATAAATTTTTTATATATTTGTAGGCAATTGAAATCTATAAGACCATATAATTTTTTTTTTCTATGGTCTAAATATAACTTATATTTTTTCAATTCTCCCTAACTTTCATACTGTTCTCTCATGTATGTAATTTGCATATCCTTCATTTATTCGATTCCAAAATAACTTTTTTTTTATTTTCTTGTTAGATGTCAAGTGTTGGAGAGATTCTTCAATCTCAGCCATCCATACCCTCTGTCGTTGAGCCTCAATAGGAGCCTGCTAACATGAATACAAGCTCAAGCTCTCCCACTAAAGTAAGAGATAGACAGTCTTCTGAAGTTTGGATTCATATTTTTAAAATTTTTAAAAAATGAGTAAGAAACTTGAAGGAGCCAAATGTAATTACTGTCAGAACACTTATGCATGGATTAGTGAAAATGGGACTAGTACTTTGAGAAAATATCTTATAACTTGTCTTAAGAATTCTTACAATCAAGAGAGAAAAAAACAAAAAAAAATTATCATTTAAGTCGGTTACTGAATGTGAAAATCTTACAAATAGTCTTGGTTTTTGAAAACTCGACCAAGCTGTATGTGGAGATGCATTTGTTAAAATGATTATCACAGATGAGTTACCTTTTAGGTTTGTGGAGCGTGAAGGTTTTCAGGATTTTTGCAGTACGATGCAATCTAACTTCAAAAAATATTCACGGTTGATAGTATCAAGAGATTGCTTAGCATTGTATAATAAGGAGAAGAAAAAATTAAAAAATTTGTTGCCAAAATCAAATCAAAGACTTTGCCTCACAACAGATTTGTGGATGTCATTGTAGAATATTTCCTACATGTGCCTCACGGCTCATTTTATCGATAATGACTGGAAATTGCATAAAAATTCTTAACTTTTGTGTTATTTCTAGTCATAAAGATGATGCAATTGGTCGAGCATTGGAGACACATGTCTTGTTAAATGTTGCATAGAAAAATTGTGTACACTTTTCGTTGATAATTCTAGTGCAAATGATGTCACTATTCGGTATTTGAAGAGATAAAGTTATCAAAGAAAAGTGACACTTTTATTTTTGGTGAAGAATTCTTTCATATGAGGTGTTGTGCTCATATTATAAATTTAATAGTAAAAGATGGATTAAGTGAAATGAAAGATTCAGTTGAGAAGGAAAGGGTTATTTTATAAAGTTCATTATGCCTAGATGTTCAAACTACGTGAAACTCCATTTATCTCATGCTAGATGTTGCTTTAAAGTTTAAAAAGGCATTTAAGAGATTAGAAGAAGAAGAAGAACCATATTTTCTTTTGGAACTTAATGATAAACATCCTACCACTAAAGATTAGGATGATGCTCGAGTTTTTACTCAATTTTTGAAGAAATTTTATGATGCCACTGTTTGCTTGTCCGGTTCATTGTATGTCACTTCGAATATGTTCTTTACAGAAGTTTTACAGAAGTTTGTGCTAATGAGAGTTTCTTGTTTGAATTGTCCATGGGTTTAGATGCTTGTTTGAGTGCTATGGCAAGTAAAAATAAAGATCTAATTTTAAGGTATTGGAAAAAACTTGAAGACATGAATATGTTGTTGTTGCTTGTGTTAGCCTAAAGGTTTTTCAATCAAGCCTTAAGCTTTTGCTTATTGTGTTTTGACTCAACAACCTATTGATTTGATTTCTTAGGAGTTTGTTTGCCAAAACTAGTTTATAATTGTAAAATTCGTGAAAATTTAAATTTTTTTTAAATTATATTTATTTGATTAATAATTTAATTAGTCGAGTAATGCATATATTGGTTAAATAAAATTAATCTAATTAATAAAATAAGTTTATAAGTATAGTGAATTAAAAACTTATTTTAATTCTTATTGGAGTTGTAGCTATTAATTAATTAACTAACTAAATAAATTAAAATCTATTTAGCTAAAGAATATTCTAGATGATAAATGAATAATAACTAAATTAATAATCAAACAATTAAATTTAGTATAGATGAATCTAAAATAGGAAACAAATAAATTAATTAATAAAATTGAGTGATAGAAAGAAAGAAATAAAAAGAAAGAGAATGGAACAAAGAAAGAAAAGGAAATCAGAAAATAAAAGTGCTAATTTCGTTGGATTGATAACTTTGAATTGCCTATTCTGGTTCCTTATCTTTGGGAATGGATTGAGAAAAATCTGGGATTTCCCTAATCTCTTAGCCCTCCAACGTTTATAGGAGATCCCATTCTCCTTTTGATCCCCACGAATCAGACCCTCAACTCCCTCTCTGTTCTGTTCTCTTCCTCTCCCGAAGCTCTCCGTAATTACACCACCTTTGCCACCATCTTCAATCTCTGGTGACTCCATCACCAAGCCATCCATCAAGCACCATCAAGCTTCACCAACATCATCCCCTCCATCTCCTTGCGATTCGGCATCTCTGATTCAGAGACTCTGGGTGAGTTCTTTGCTTTCTTTTTCGTTCGGAAAATATATACATCACACACACATAGATTATCATGTTTAGATCACAGTAGTTGGATATTAGATCACCCAAGCATGCAACCAAACAAGGTGATAGATCATTAGAATGAATGAACAATCAAATGAACCAAGAAAATTTGAGTTACAGTGAATGTATATATAAACATATATATATTATATCACCTTGGATTATTTTGTTGTTTAATACGTTATAACATAAATTAGATCTAATAAAAAGTGTTTAAAATGTCCTAAAACATGTCTATATATTGTTGGAATTCATAAAAATAAAAAGAACGAAACAAAAATCAAGAAAAACCATAGGTTCAGTTCGTCTCTGTCGTGGCGCGTTCGGACGGGCGTCCGGACGAACTGGACCAGTGGCTAATCCTTCGTTTCTGTCACAGCGCGTCCGAACGTGCGTCCGGACGGGAATGACCAGAAACGTCTTTTTTGGTCTTTTGTGACTGTTTTGTCAAAAATTATTTGGATCATTAATTAATTGATGAATGAAATTTAATAACTTAATTAGTAGACGTTTAGGACTCTTAGATAATGTTTTTTAAAAATGAATTGATTGAAACATTGTTTATAGAATTAATATTGATAGATTAACATTCTAAATGAATATTGATTAATAAAACTTATAAGTAAATTACAAGTTAGTTAATAACTTGATAAACTAGTACTAATTTCTAAAAGTAACAGAATTTAATTAATAAGTTAATTAGTTAACACCAAATTGGAATGTTAATAAATTAACACTTATAATAAGTTTATAATGAGTTATAACTAATTTATATTTAAATCAAATAATTCTGTAAATTGTTCTAAAAGATTTAAGTGTGCCGTTTGGGCATTTATTTAATTAACACATGTAAATTAAATAATAATTAAATCAAATTACAAATAAGTAATTAAAATCTTATACAAACAGGTAAGGGGACGTTTGGTAGTCTTAGATTATAGTTTAGCTTTGTTTGATAGTTTATTTCATTTCATTTTATATCAGGTTGTGATTTTACTGCATCATCATTACCTAGAGTTTAGCTTGGACATCAGGTGAGTAGATCTCATGCTATTATCTTTCAAAATGAATCTCTCAATCCCCAAAAATTGTTTATAACTGGCTTTTCTTGCTTAAATGCTTTTCTATTAAACTTTTGTACAAAAACTCTTTTACATAAAACTTTTACTACTTATTTTATACAAACTCATAAATAAATATTTTTCAAAACTATTTTTCATAAAAAGTTTCAAAGGAAAAATATTGTTTAACTTCTTTCAAATGAATGATGTACTCTACTACAAAAATATGGTATAAATGGTTTCAAATATTTGAATGGAAGAAAATTGTACTTTATATTTATGATGCGATCGTGAGACTTGTGTTCTTGGAATTTGACAAAGTTCAAGGGAAAGTCCACCTCGGGTGGTGACTTTGGCCAGATAAAGAAAAGGACCGTATCCTTCCTTGTTGACCTTAGTTGACTCAATAGTCAAGAAAAAGGACCGTATCTATCCGTGTTGACCTGACTGGAATCGCGGAGAGAAAAGACTCGGGCGCCATCCCGTGGTGACTCTAATGTCGATTTGGATCCAAGGGTCAAGAGACTCCGAGTACTTATATATGGCATTGTTACTTTATTGTACACAATTGTTATCTGATGTACCTTACTCCCACTCATGTTGAGCATGTCGCTTTATCATATTATTATGACATTATTGCTATTGACTTGAGGACTCTTGGTGTTCATTTTGCAAAGGAAAAATGTGGATATTTTTAAAAGGAAAATGAAATAGAAATGAAAAGGATATTATGATTACTCACTTGCTTTATGACAGTTACCATACCATGTTATTTTATTTATGCACTATACTTTATCCATGTTTTAGAACTGTATAGCACTATCGTGAATCTATTCACCAGTTTATACTGACGTTGTCCCATAACATTTTCAGGTAACCAGTGAGATGCTATAGGTGATGGATTGCCGCGGGAGATCCTTGCTGCTTGACCTCTAGGACATGTCATCATTCATTTTATTTTGCTTCTGCACAGACATTTTATTATATGACATTGTGACAGATTAGTTTATCGATGCTTTGGATATCATGTTTGGATATTATGTGCTGTTGACCCATTTGACTAATAAATGGAATATTATAGATTTAATGTATGAAAATGATTATTTAATTAAGCATTTAGTATCTTAATATTATTAAGGCTTTCTTAGTTTGTTGGGCCACAGGCCCATGAACCATGGCCGGTCACCATTCCCTAATTGGGGCGTGACACTTTTGGCAATTTTTACGCTCTATCCTTGCCTATAAATAGACTCATTTCTCACACTTTGAACCAAAGTCTATCCACTCTCCCTCTCCCAAAAATTTTGGCCAACCGAGAAGAAGAGGAAGAGAAGAAAAGGAAAGGAAGAAGAAGGAACGAAAAGGAAGGAAGAAGAAATGAAAGAAAAGAGGAAGAAACTAAAGCTAAGTCTTTGAGTCTCTAAATCAAGACCAATCAAGTAAGAAACTTTTTAAACTCTCCAGTTTTCTCCTAATATCATCTTCTTATCTCAAACCCTCTCTAAAATAAAAGAAGTATGAACAAGAATAAAAATAAACCAAGAAAACAATAAAAGAAAGTATGAAACCTTGTTCTAGGAAAACTTTTTAATAATCAAAGATAAAGAAGAAATAATGTAAGAGATGATTGGTACCTTATGATGAACATATTATATTGCTATGATGTGTTTGGACATGCCTTGAATATGCTAAAATAGGAGAAGTACGATGATTGTGTGTGAATGTTGGAGTTAACCCAAAATAGTGTGGTTTTAAGTAATCTTAGGATTTTTCATGTAACGCAAATATCTTCTATTAAAGTTATTTCCAATAGAGTCTCTTTAGGATGTCTTGAGTGTGTGTGATTTTTCGTTGGATCCAAAAATATATTTTTTAACCACTATGTTTTTTTTTTTTGAAATTTCTATGACAGTGAGGCAACAAACCAGCCCACTTTGAACCTTTGTAGAATATTCCAGAACAATCACATTGAGATGAGCCACCTATGAAAAGAAAGATCCATGGGTCTAGTTTCTCCCAAAATTTATAAAACTCATTTTCATTGGGTACATGTCGAGATATTCTGTTTCTCCCAAATAGGTTCCTTTTTTGGCAAAATTATTTGTACAAATTGTTAAGCCCTTCTCTGTCCACAACTAGTTCTCAGTTCCTTCATGAACCGTTTAGATAACACAATAATATAGCTCTTTATAAATTTTTAGAATCTTTTAGTGAGGTTTAGTTTTTGTAAAGTAGTTTTGAATCACTGTGGAAGATTTTGAAATTTTGAGTTTTGATGGAAAGTGTTGTGTTTGAGTCATTACCTACTCCTATAACATGTTTGTCTCTCTTCAACATCATCCATGTTTATTAATGAGTTTTTGTGACTAAGTTAAATGTTGTATGATCTTTAGTCTTGTGTTATAGCATCTATCATGCATGGCCTAAGTATTGGATGGAGGTATACACTTTGTGTCTAGCTTAGCTAGGTTTGTTTCTTGATGTAATGTTCTTGTGTTGGACAAATTCACATAGTTTGTGACTTGGGTATATTTCTTATTGATGAATTGGGTTGGTTTCTCTTCCATGATGTAACCTTGCAATAGGTACGGTTGTTGCTTTGGTGCACCGAGTCTGACTTATGAACTTAACACGGGTCACTACATCAAGACACGTTAGGGTGGCAATTTCTGGGGCAAGGTGGGCAACGAATTGGGATTCAGACTCTTAGCCTGGATGCCCCCCACTGCCCTTGGAGAATTTATGAACTAATGGAGTACGTAACTCATTATGGTTCATAGTGTGACAAGGCGGGTCTTAAGATTGGTTCTAGCCGGGGGCTCGTATTAACCGATTGAGTATTTAACTCGCTATGAGTCAAAGGCAACTCATGGGGAACCGGATCATGATGCTTTGGGTGTTTTGTTCCAAAATTCATGGGTTGTGTGTTCAGGTTGTGTTATCCTTTCGACGTTAAAGGAATCCTCGTTGTGTTCATAATCTGTCACCATGCATAATCATACTTTGTTATAAGTTGTTGGCATGTATTATGTGTTAAAAATATTAGGTTTTGGAGGTTTCTTTCTGAACTTTGCAGGTCATGGCATTTCATGCCAGGATTTAAAGAAGAAATAATGGCCGAAGATCCCACCGAAGAATACATAGAGATGTGGCTCACATGAACATGTGGTGGTCACACCGGAAGATGTATATTTTTGTAATTTCTTTAAAGTGTTATTAGAATGTAACATACATTAAAATAGGATGTGCTAAGTCAGCAAAAATGATAACATTATTAACTTAAGATATATATTAAACTATGGTTGATGTTTGATGTTAGAATAACCCTATGTGCTATAATTATATCTCTTGACAAATTAAATTTTTGGGGTGTCACAACTTGGTATCAGAGCCTAGGTTTAGTGAACCTTAGAGGCCTGAGTTATGGGGAAATCTTGCGATCGTTGAGCGAAGATTCTGTTATAAGTCTATATTTTATAACCTAAGCATAAGTTATGAAGAAAGAAAAGATTTATTATATAAACTAAGCCTATTTAATTACGTCTTGTAGGATGTCTTCTGACTCCAAACCTGAATAATTCTTCGAGGAATTCATCAAGCTGGACGATGAAGTTCTACCTGACACATAGGATGAGGAGGAACCAATCCATACAGAACCTTTTGCCCAGTATCATCCTAACGACCTAGGAAATAAGGCTGATGATGAAGAGAATGATGATGACTCGGAAGAGGCTCTCAATGAAGTAGATAATTGTGAGGATGCTCCACCAGTAGAATCAGATGAGGATGAGGGGATCCCACTTCAGTGGAGACAACCGAATGCACTCCTGCAATGCCTCGTGGATACAATGGTGTATGCTAAAGTGGTCCCACTTGTCCGATGCAGGTGGAAGATGCTTGTATACTCCTATTACTTCTTTGGGCCACTGTTCGTCACCGAGCAATGCGGGGAGAGATCCGTCTGATTGGACGTACCACCCGGATTTACTAATCGAATAGAAGATGTCGCAACGTACGAACTACTCCATCATCACCGATCACTGGATGAAGACCGTATCTTCGGTCTAGAAGAGGAACTCGATTTTGACAACCTGACATATACCGAGTGACCCATCTTAGCTACTGGCCATAAAGAATGGAACCCCATAGCAAACGGGGATTGGTGCGTGAAAGTTCGGTGGGAATGCTATGACATTCATGAAGTGATGTGGGAATTAAAGCTAATGGTCAAGAGGGACTATCCACACCTCTTCGTGTAATAGAGCTTAGCATTATGTAAAGGAACGAGAATGTTAAGATTTCTTTTTTTTTTTTGGATCTTCTCTAAATCCTAACAAAATTTTGTATAAATTGGTCCATGACGGATTGTAAAACTTTGTTGGCATGTATGAAATGATCAGTTTTATAACTATAGTTGAAATCTAATCTTGTGATAAATATAGATAAGTAAAATTATAATAACCAACGTGGTGTTTTCCAAACATCTTACTTACATGATACCCTAACCCTTTAATCAGATACCAACCAAATCGATGGCTGGAAGAGGAAGGAGAAGTTAAAATTGGGAGGCCGAACCCAGCCATAGTGCAGAAGTACAAGGGTTAGCACAAATCCTACGACAATTAGCCACCTCATTAGACCCCATGCCCATTAGGACCTAACGGGATCGAGCCTAACTTTTATCTGAATTTCAAAAGCAAAGGGCTCTAGTGTTTAGAGGGGAAGCAGAGCCGCATGTAGGGGAAAACTAGATTAGAATGGTAAAAAAATGCTGGACACGATGGATATCTAGAGCGATGGCAATAAGATTGCATTAGCCATCTATCAACTCAAGGAAGAGGCAAATCACTAGTGGTCCATGGAAAAGGATAATCAGAACATGACCACTCTCACCTAGAAACGATTTCAGAAGCTCTTTATGGACAAGTACATCCCAACTACCATCAAGCAAACAAGAATGTGAGAATTCCTTGACCTAAAATAAAGAACAATGAGCTTGTTCTAATATGTCATCCGATTTGAAGAACTTGCTTGCCACGCCGCATTCTTAATTCCTGATGAGGATTCAAAGGCTCGATGCATCGAATGGGGCTTAGAGCCATCTATCAGATGGAAGATTGCTTTGATGCAATTCTCAATATTCTTCCAAGTAGTACAAGCAGCCCTGATGGCTGAAGCTGATACTGTAGATTCACAAAAAATCTGGAACCAGAGGAAGGCCAGACCAATTCATGGAGGGACCCAAATAATTGATTATAGAGGAAACTCACAAAAACCATACTCCCGACCCTAACAGCAAAACTGACAAAGGCCTAGTATGAGCTCCCAATCAAACTCTCAAATTATCTTCTTTGAGTGTCGACAACCGGGGCATATCAAAAGGAACTACCCTACACTTCATGGGACGGTGGGCCATGGGGGGAACTTCCTACAACCAGATTCTAGAGTCAAGAGGAGCACAAATGACAACCCAAAAACCAAGGGGCTTGAACCAACAAATGATAGTGGGTAACCAATTCAAAAAGCCAAGAAGACTGACGCAACCCTCCGGAGCAGTTGGAAGGATTTTTGCTCTAAACGGAGAAGAGGAGGATGGACCTTTTATGATTGAAGGTACTCTTATGCTTTATCACTCTCTGGTACATGTGTTATTTGATTATGCTGTTTCATGCTCTTTCATCTCAAGCACATGTGCCTCATCCTTGGAATTACCTCTCGAACCTCTGGACACAACTATGTCAGTATCTTCACCCTTAGGAGGACATTTACCCATACGCCTCATGTGTAAGTCCTGCAAAATAGAAGTTTTTGGCATACGTTTAGCGTGCGACCTTCGGGTCATTGACATGTCCGTTTATGATATTGTCGTGGGCATGGATTGGTTGTTCAAGCATAGAGCGAACATCGATTTCCAGAAAAAGAGGATTATGTCCTACACCCTTGGTGGATCGTGTTTTAAATTTAAGAGGGGTAGACATAACCCTTTATCAAAGATCGTCCAGAAGACTCAATGGACAAATGGCTTAACTGCAAGGCTAGCAAGCCTAATGCTCAACGACGAAAGCCAAAAGACTACTCCCCTTCTACGAGTAGTAAACGATTATGAAGATGTTTTTCCTAAAGAACTACCGGGACTACCACCATAGCGGGACCTAAATTTCTGAATCGAACTATAACCTGGAACGACATCCATATCCATGGCTCCTCACCATATGGCACCCACGGAATTACGGGGATTGAAGACACAACTACAAGAACTATTGGAAAAAGGATTTTTTAGACCAAATACATTGTCGTGGGGTGCACTAGCACATTTAGCCAAGAAGAAATATGGTTCTCTAAGACTCTACATCGACTATCAACAATTGAACTAAGTCACGATAAAGAATCGCTATCCACTTCCCAGGATCGATGATCTGTTCGACCAGCTGAGGGGTTCTTCCTGCTATTCAAAGATCGACCTGCGATCGGGTTACCGTCAACTGAGGGTCCGAGAAGAAGATATACCCAAAATAGCTTTTCGAACGTGATACGGCCACTACGAGTTTATAGTAATTCCTTTTGGATTAACCAACGGCCATGCCATGTTCATATTCCTAATGAACAAAATTTTCTCGGCCAACTTCGATCAGTTCATGGTCGTATTTATTGACGACATCTTGATATATTCCTCATCTGAAGAGGAACACGAACAACATCTGAAGATTGTCTTGCAATAACTAAGAGAAAATCAATTGTACGCAAAGGTAAGCAAATGCAAGTTCTGGTTAAAAGAGGTAAAACTCCTTGACCACGTCATATCAGAGAAAGAAATCTTAGTTGACCCATCAAAAGTAGAGGTTGTTCTAGATTGGAAGCAGCCCAAATCAATTTTTGAGATTCAAAGTTTTCTTAGACTAGAAGGGTATTACAAAAGATTTATACAAGACTTCTCAAGACTAGCCAAACCCATGACACGACTAACTCAGAAAAGGGTCAGATTTGAATGGAACGAGTCTTGCGAAGAATCGTTCCAAGAGCTCAAGAAATGGTTAACAAGTGCTCCAATACTTGTGGTTCTAGAAAGAGATGTGAGTTATGCCATGTACTGCGATGTGTTGAAGGAGGGGTTAGGATGCGTTCTGATACAAAATGAGAAGGTGGTGGCCTAGGGCTCTCGACAACTCAAGCCCTATGAGAGAAACTACCCCACACATGATCTGGAACTAGCAGCCATTGTTTTTGCGTTGAAAACCTGGCGCCATTATCTATATGGGGATTAGTTTAGATTATTTTCTGATCATAAAAGTCTCAAGTACATATTCACGCAAAAAGACCTAAATATGAGAACAAAGATGGATGGAGTTCCTCGATCAGAATCTCATTCCTTAGCTCACCGCTGGCAGGTATACACACCCGATCTCTGAATTTAAGAACTCCATCACTGAAACTGAAATCCTTAACCTTGCCTTTGTAGGACTCTTCCACAATCATTTTGCATTGAAGATCATCCTGTTGAGCCACACGGATTCTCTCCAGCAAGGTCGGTTTTACTATCAACTGACTACACAAGGCAGTTCCTCCATGTTGTAGTAATTCCACTCCCATCCTCCTCAAATCTTCCACTAGATGATGTTGGATGGTTAATGATATCAAGTTAACTCCCGATGAATTTCTACTCAAGGCATCTGCCACCATATTTTCTTTTTCTGAATGACAAAGTATCTCGACATCGTAGTCCTTCAATAATTCAAGTCATTGCCTTTGTCTCAAATTGAGTTCTTTCTGAGTGAAGATATGCTTCAAACTTTTATGATCAGAGTAGATTTCACAAGATTCTCCATATAAATAGTGGCGACATATCTTCAGTGCGAAAATAATAGCTGCCAACTCTAGGTCATGCGTGGGATAATTCTTCTCATAAATCTTTAACTGGTGAGAAGCATAAGTTATTACCTTACCATGCTACATCAGCACACAACCTAATCCTTGGTGAGATGCATCAATGTATATCACAAAATTTTCTCATTCGGTTGGCAAGGCAAGGACTGGTGCCGAAGTTAACCTCTTCTTAAGCTCCTGAAAACTTTGCTCATATTTCTCTGTTCATACATACTTCACTCCCTTCCGAGTAAGGCTGGTAAATAGCAGGGTAATACGAGAAAACCCTTCCACAAATTATCGATAATAGCCTGCCAGTCCCAAGAAACTACGTACCTCAGTAAATAATCGGTCGCGGCCAATCAACAATAGCCTCAATCTTGCTGCTATCCACTGATACTCCATTCTTACTAACCACATGGCCAAAAAAAGATACACTGTCTAGTCAGAATTTATACTTGCTGAACTTAGCATACAACTTCTTCTCCCTGATAGTCTAAAAGATCTCCCATAAATGTTCCTCATGCTCCTCCTTGCTTTTAAAGTAGATTAAGATATCATCAATGAACACTACTACAAAGTGATCCAGCTGGGGTTTGAAAATCCAATTCATTATATCCATAAAATCCTCTGGAACATTGGTCAAATCAAAAGGTATAACCAAGAACTCATAGTGGCCATATCAAGTTCTGAAAGCTGTCTTGAAAATGTCCATCTCCTTGACTTTTAGTTGGTGATAACCAGACCGTAATCCAATCTTGAAGAACACTTGACCTCCTTGCAACTGATCGAATAAATTATCAATGCGTGGCAGTGGGTACCTATTCTTGATAGTGACCTTATTCAACTCCCTATAGTCAATGTACAACCGCATCAAACTATCCTTCTTCTTTACAAACAAGACTAGAGCTCTCCATGGTGAAATATTGGGTCTAATAAAACCCTTGTTCAATAGATCTTACAACTGTACTTGCAACTCTTTTAGCTCCAAGGGTACCATCTTGTATTGTGCCTTAGAGATAGGCGTAGTACCAGGCAAAAGATCGATCATGAACTCAATCTCACGATCAGAAGGAATGTCAGGTAAATCTTTTGGGAAGACATCTGGAAATTCTCTTATAATAGAAAGCTCATTCAATTCTATCTCATGTACCTTGGTGCCTACAACACAAGCTAAAAGGCCTTCACAACTCTTTCTCAACGTCCGATTTTCATGAAGGGCAAGTAACCTCACGTCTCTTTGAATGAAGAACTTAGGTTTTCCAAGTATGTTGAATACTATCCTCTTATAATAGCAATCAACAGTCGCATGATATTTGAAAAGTCAATCCATGCCCAAGATGACATCAAAGTCCCGAATGGCTAGAGCTATAAGATCTATTAGCAACATCTTATCATCCAACTCTACTACTCCAAAATAACATATCTCATGCAGCAACACTATCTCCCCAATAGGAGTGGACACAGAGAGACATGCATCCAAAAGTTCTATTATCACACACCAATTTGGGAAAGGTCGGTCGTGGATCATGGGCCTTGGCCCAACGAACCAAATAAGCCTTTAACAAAAATTAGCTAGCAATATGGTAATATAATATTCAATTTCCAAGGATTTAAGCAATTAAAATCCATAAATATAAATGTGGAACAAAATAGCTCACTTTCTCATCAATGTAACTCAACATCTCTTCAGCCATTGTTTAATTTATTCAGATGCGGAAGAGAAATATGAATGCATGTCCTAGAGGTCATTATTTCTGAATCCCTTGAAGCCGTCGAGTCCATCATCTAGCTTCTTCCTTAATTTCCTAAAATGTGTTGAATACAACGTCAGCTAAAACTGGTGAATAGAACATAAATAATACAATACAATTCACCACAGGGGATACAAAATAGATTTGTATATCAACATAATCATGGCATGATATATATAGTAATATCAAAAGGGTGAACACTCATTTCATTTCATTTAATTTTATTTTAAAATGGCGATCATTCAACCCATCATTTCATTCTTAAAATTATATATATTTTTCACTTGGTCCCGTTAACACGAGTCACCAAGATATCACATTATCAGTCAATAGTCTGCATCTTATGTACTTTATATTTTTTATTTGGTCCTGTTATTAACGAGTCACCAAGATATCTTATAATCATTTGGTCTCATTTCTTAACGAGTCACCAAGATATCCCATAATATAATTATTTGGTCCCGTTTTTTAACAAGCCACCAAGATATCCCATAATCAGATATTATGTCTGTATCACAATACTTCTCATTTGGTAACATTACACGAGTCACCAAGATATCTCATCATCGGACATTAGTATGTATCATATATACTTCTCATTTGGTAACATTACACGAGTCACCAAGATATCTCATAATCATTTGGTCCATTTCTTAACGAGTTACCAAGATATCTCATCAATACAACATGTCTATATCAATATATATATATCTTCCATTCACATAGGATGTCAAAGCTTGTAAAATATTTTGATAAGAAACCCTTTTTTAACACTTTTTATTTGGTCACATTTATCAATGGGTCACTAAGATATCACATCAATACAATAGTATAGGAAAAACTTTGTGAAATATTTGTTAAGAACCTTTGCATATTTCAAAATATTTTTACCATAGTTCCCTACAAGGACATATCATATAATATCATTTTAAAGGCATTTAAACTATGAACATTTCTCTTTTCAAAGCCATTTGAGGGATACGAGGTTTTATTGAAAGCATGTAGCAGATAATTCACTCACAAGTAAAATATTTGTACCATGATTTGAGAAAAAAGTCATATGGCATCATTTAAAATATATACATCTACTTTCCAAGTAGTTTGGGGATATAGAGAATTTAATCAAAGATACATAGCATGGAAAACCACTCACCTAATTTCTAAGCTAAGCTTAAAAGAATTAGAATGTAATATACGATTCGGACGTCAACCTCATTATACAATACAATTCATCATAATCATTAAATGAAGCCAATGAACTAAATATAGCTATCAAACGATCCCTTAACCCATTTAATAATTCTAACGTTTATTTCTGGTGTTAAATTAGTCTTTAATTAATTTAATTTATCATTTAAACTGAAGTCCAAATAATGCCTATGCATTAGAATTTATTTCCTAATATTTTTTAAGTTTTTTCAACACTGTGAGTCGACCCAAAGATGTTACAGGAGGCTTTGAGTCGACACAACAAGGCTGTGTGTCAACTCAAAGGCAAATAGGTCACTGTGAGTCGACACACGGGGGTTGTAAAGACCCGCATTTTCAACGGTCAATTAGTTTAGGCGTAACCAAACCCTAATTGAATTGAGAAGTGTTAAACCCTAGAAATGGAATCATACAAACCCTAATAGTAAATTTTAAAGGTTCAACACTTGGAATTATCAAACAAACGGCAACCTAGGCTTAGAAATTCAATCAAGATAGTTCAAGTTTGAAACTCTAAATTCGGTCGCCTAGATCACGGACCAAACGCATGATTTTGACTTAAGGTCCAACATAAGAAATTAAGCCCATGGATCCAATAATTAAACTAATGAATTAGATTTTAAATTAAAAGTTTAATTAATTACAATTTAGCCCCTCCCATGAACTAATTACACCAAAAAGGCCAATTTTGGTCAAAATTACAAAAAGGGCCCCACATAATTATTCAAATTATTAAATTTATAAAATAAAATAAATATTTAAATGCCCATTCAGTCCCAAACCAGGAGCCCTCTTAGGAGTGGGTTGTGATGTGACATTTTTTGTATTTTAAAAGAAAATAGAAAATGAGAAAAAATGTGATGTGAGAGGTTGAGTGTAAAACAAGTTAAGGCATGTTTGACAATTTAAATTAATTCTATACTAACTAAATTATTGTAGGAGATTATTATACACTTAAAAATATTTCATGAAGATAGAAATATACAGATTTATTAAATTATGGGAGAAAACTACCCAAAGAAAAAATTAATGTATTTTTTTTCCCAAAATGCAATCATCAAGTCTTCACTCAAATCAACTATTTAATGTACCTTATTAGAAGACTTTAGAACTCTTCCATGCCCCAAATAGTTGATGGAAAAGTTGATGGAATGACCATATATGTGATTTATTTTAATTTCCAAAAATAGGAAAATATTGCCTATAAATAGCAAGGTGTTCCCAAACCATTTTTCCACTTTCCCAAAGGACTTTCTCTCACTAATAACACCTCAAGGGGCTCATAAACCAAAAGAGAAAGGAGGAAAAAAAGAAAGAAAAAGAAGAAGAAAGAAGAGGAAGAAATAAGAAGAAGAAAGAAGAAAAGAAAGAAGAATGAAAGAAACTTGAAGTTAGAAGTCTAACCCTAAGAACAAGAAATCAAAGGTAAGAGACTTCTAGAATCTCATTTTTCGTCCCTAATATCACATTATCTTCTCACATCCTCTATAAGATAAAAATAAAGAACTAGAAATGGATGAAAATAGGAGTAATGTCTTGAATCATGAAAATCTTGTTCTAGGGAGTTTTTGAATGAACACTAAATGAAAGATCAATGTAGTAAAAACTCAATGTAGACCTTTATACATATATAATGTTGTTTTGATGAGATTTGAGTAGGCCTTGTGTAGTAAAATTAGGAGTTGTTGCTTAAAATGTCAGAACACTAAAACAGAAAGTTTAAACACTGAAATAAAGCAATTCCATGAATTTTCGTGTAAGCCAAACATGGTCTAAATTAAAATCTGTTTTTTCCATAGTTTATTTATGATGTTATAAGCCTATAAAAAATTTAGTTAGGATTTTAAATAAGTTCTTGGACCCCTTTGATATTTTTAAAATTCATGCGACGGTTGAGGCAGATTGTGGCCCTACTTTGAACCTTCATATCTCCCTCCAAAAACATTCCCTTAATATGATCCAAATATCCAGAAATATATATAAGGGTCTAGAATAATTCCCCTTTTACAGAAGTCACTTTTGATTTGTATATTTTGAGATATACCATTTTTTTCAAACATGATTCTTTTTCAACAGCCTCTGTAAATCTATTTTTTTGACCCTTTTCTGTTCACATATAGACTTCGGTCCCTTCATGAACAATGTAGGTAACAACTTAATTTAGTCCTCTGTAAAAGTGCAGAATTATTGATGGACATTTGATAATTTTAAAGTAATTTACAAACTCTGCTCCAGAATCTGGAATCTGTCACTGTTCTGCAATTAGGGACTGTTTGTTGGTTTGTAATCCTTAGGCCTTGTTTGCTTCATGTTTAAGTATCAACCATGAGTTTAAATGTTATTTATGGCTGGATTTCCGTACTTGGTTTATGATATCATCTTGTATCATGACATCTCTCATGCATGGACCGAGCCTTGGGTTGGGGTGTAGCCTTGTGTCTAGCACGGAAAAGTTTACTTTCGATTGGAATTTCTGATTGTCGTTTTTAAGTTCACGTGGAGGTGACTTGGTTTGTGATTGTGTGATGGAGAGGGTGGTTCCCTTCCATGATTTGACCTGTGGTTGTGTATCGTGTTTAGTGGTGCACCGTGTCGAACCAAGAATTTAGCGAA
>JAUTBS010331655.1:0-10674 GCA_032361285.1 Aequorea victoria | reverse complement strand
TTCCATGTTTCTGTATTGTCGAGGTTGGTTGACCCCTTGAAGGTTGGAGGATGTGCCTTCATAAACTTCTCAAATACAGAGCCATTATCCAAGCTCATAGATCGATCTGCTTCACCCACTCTTGGTTGATTTTGTTGCCCCGCAATCATGCTCACTAGGGCTTGGAGAGCCTGAAAAGCTCCTTCAGCAACTGGGGCAGTTAGGGCTTCAGGTATGGTTGGGGCTACCGGAACAGCTAGAGCTGCTGGAGCCACTGGGGTTTCAGTTTCTTCTGGTGTGCTGTCCGGGGTACATTCCCTTTGTGCATCTTCTGTCGATGCATATGCGGAGTTTATTTTGCATCTAGGGCGAGCCATCTTACTGATATCACAAAAGATCAATATAAAATACATGTGAGATAAACTTTGATAAACTATTAACCAAGAACTCACAACTAATAGGACCTGGGGATCCAGGCCTCTTCTAAAGCATGATGTAATGTATTTTTAAATTTTTGCTCTGATACTAAACTTATCACATCCCAATTTGGGAAATGTGACCGGCCATGGATCATGAGCCTTGACCCAACGAACCAAGTAAACTTTAAACAATTATTAGCTAACAATATGCTAATATAATATTAATTTCCATAGATTTAACAATTAAAATTCAATATCATCAAAAGTGGGTCAAACATCCCAATATCTCAATCCACAAACATAATTCATCAATTTAATTTATTCTTCATTTAATGCGAAAGCTAGAAAAGAATGCATGTCCTAGAGGCCAAAACTCCTGGATCTCACGCCGCAGTCCATCATCTAGATCACTTCTCACGGATTACCTGAAAATATTATAATACAACATCAGCTATACTGGTGAATGGAAACATACATAATACAATATAGTTTTAAAACAGGGATTCAAATAGTTTTATACAATAACATAATCATGGCGTGACATATACAGTATAATCAAAAGGGTAATACATCACCCATCAAATCATTTCATTTCATTTTATTCTTAAAAATACATATCTTTTTTCATTTGGTCTCGTTAATTCGAGTCACTAATATCTGGACATCAGAGGTGTCCTCAAATCAAAGTGTCAATATCATCATAAAATGGTATAGCGATATGTTCATCCGAGAGTGAGAATAATCAATCACTTGCTACAGGAACAACCTGAGCATAAATAGTATCAATGTCACATCATAACTCGGGACCTCTTTGCCCATTGGATCCAATCTCGATATAGAGTCACCATAGGTTGGCGCCTGGGTTTGTTCCCTAAACGATTCCAGTTAAGGTCACCGGATACACCCAGGCTATCCCTTAACCGTTGAGTCAACTAGAGTCACCATAAGATTCAAACCGGGTCTGTTCTCTAGCTGGCCAAAGTCACATCCGAAGAGGACTTTCCCTTGGATTTTTTCATATCCCAAGAATCATATCTCATGATCGCACCATGTATAACATAGGAAACAATTTTTTTCATTGTCTTAAAATAGTACTGCCATGATTTTACAGAAAAGAATATCATACAATTTTATTTGAAAATATTTACAACATATACATTTTCCTTTTTAAAATAATTTAGGGAATACGAAGTTTTTAATAAAAAATAAATAGCATGTAATCCACCTACCTTGAGTCCAAGCTAAGCTCTAATGAAAAGAGAATGCAATCTACGTCAACCTGATATAATACAATATTCAAGATAAATAAAAGAAGTTAAAGAATTAATTAAAGCTATTCAAACGGACCCTTAACCCATTAATAATTCTCATGTTTGTTTTTTGTATTAAATTAACCTTTAATTAATTTAATTCATCTTTTAAACTGGTGCCCAAACAGGGCCTGAATATTTAAGAATTAATTTTCAGCATTATTCAACATTCCTCGGTGGATGGGTCGACCCAGATGGTTCATGAGTCGACCCAAAGGGTTCTAGGCAGCATGTGAGTCAACACAGCAAGTTGTGTGTCGACTCAAAGGCTAAATGGTCTCGGCATATGGCAAACAGATCAATGTGAGTCAACTCACAGGGGCTGTGAGTCGACCCAAACCCTTCAGGTGGCCATGAGTCGACACCACAGAGGTTGTGGGTCGACCCAAGGTGGTTTGGTGTGGTCTCAGGTGGCTGTGGGTTGACTCATGGGGTCTGTGAGTCGACCCAAGTGCTCTTAGGTCTCAAGGGGTCGATGCAAGGGAGGCTGTGTCAACCCTAGGGCATGGCCAATGGGATGTGAGTCGACCCAAAGGGTGGTGAGTTGACTCACAGGGCATAAAGAGGTGTTGTGAGTCAAATCATATAGATGATGAGTCAACTTAGGTGTTCTAAGGTCACAAGGGTCGATGCAGGGGTCGACCTAAGCAGGCTGTAAGTCGACCCAACTGTGGGTGAGTCGACTCAAAGGTTCACAGGTCACGGCATGGTCAACATGAGTCGACCCAGAGGTCTTGTGAGTCGACTCAAGGTAAGGCAGACTTCATGAGTCGACTCAAGAAAGTGGTGAGTCGACCCAAAGGCACGGGATACATCTTCTACGTCACGTGGCTCGACTCAACCAAGGTGTGAGTCGACCCAAAGCTTCGCAACAGCCATTAATGGCTTCTGGAGCTTGGGTTTTTCTGGTTTTCTTTATTCCTTTCTTCTTGGTTTTATTTCCCAACATCTTTTATCATATTTTCAAAGGGTATGGTCATATTTTGGTGGTCGATTACATAATATTTTTATACAATGATTTTATGGTTTTATACACAACTGATGTGCATATATATATACTATTATATATATATTTTTTAGCTATATAAGTTTCTGTCTTGGATTTCTTTTCATATAAACATGGTATAATCATATATACATTCATAGATTCGATTAAAGATTAAACTTATAGAAATTATATATCTATGTGATATATATATACGTAATATATATATATATATCTACTGTAAATCTAAAACAGAGAATGAGTTACTAACTCGAAATCACCTAAGGTGATGAAGATGATGATGATGTGGACGGCGACGGTGTCACACGATGATGGTGGTGGCAGTGGTGGTGCTGCACCGTGATGGTTGTGGACGGTGGTGGCAGCGGTGGTGTTGGGTGCTGGAACAGAGGGAGATCGGAATAGAGAGAGATGGTTCGCAAAGAGAATTATAAGAGAGGATGTGAGAGGGTGAGGGTTCTGTGAGGGAAGTGATTAAATTTAAGAGGGAATGGGAGCAGATTTGGTGGAATAAATCCCACAAATCTCTCCCCTAAAACTTATCTTCCAAAATCAACGCCTATTCCTTAGGAAGTACCCAGCTGACTTCCCATTTTAAAATTCTGTCATTCCTTATCTACTGGTTTCCAACTTATTTTCCTTATCTCTTTTTATTTATTCTTCCTTTATCAATCTAATAATAAAAATGATAATATTAACTTGATTAGATTTATCTTATTATTAGATATTCTAGAATCTTCTTATTACTTTATTTAATTATGTTTTTTATTTAGTCGGCTTATTTTTAATTAATCAATTAATTATTGAATTAATAATTAGTTTTAAAAAATTTAAAATTTTACCGAGTTTTACACACCCTGCTCAACACTCTTCCTCAATTTTCGGTGGAGGGGTCTGCTCCTCCTGCTCAACACCCTCTTCTTTGACTTTTGGTGGAGGGGTCGGCTCACGTTGTTCAACACCCTCTTCTTCTGCTTCTGAGTCTTCATCTTGTACTTCATATGTGGTACTTTGTTGTAGAAGAGGTGGTACAATCTCTGGGACACTCACAGACTTTGTTGGCTTCTGAACAAAGTCTTCTGTAGTCTAGCTTTCGTGGAATACCACGTCTCTGATTCAGATCACCTCCTTTAGCTGTGGATCCCACTGTCTGAATTCCAACTTTGTATCTCCATAGCCCACAAAAATGCATGGAGTAGACTTGTCATCTAGTTTGAATCTTTTCTCCTTTGACACATGAGCAAACGCCTTATACTCGAATACTCTCAGATGAGAGTAAGAGATATCTGTGCTAGACCAGATCTTCTCGGGTGTCTCAAAATTTAGTGAGACAAATGCTGATCTATTAATCAAATAACATGTAATATTTATGGCTTCTCCCTAGAATGGTTTAGGCAACTTGTCCATTCTGAGCATGAATCTCACTTTCTCCATAATGGTGTGGTTCATCTTCTCTGCAATTCCATTATGTTGTGGGGCTTCGGGTATTGTCTTCTTGTGTTGAATACCTCGTTCAACACAATAGGTTCTGAACTCATTTGACGTGTACTCGCCACAATTGTCTGTGCAGAAACACTTCAAATGCTTCCCGGTCTCTTGTTCCACCATAGCATGGAACCTCTGAAAATACTAAAATATCTCATTCTTGGTCTTCAGGAAATATACCAATAGCTTCCTTGATGCATTATCAATAAAAGTAAGAAAAATAGTTTTTGCCTCCAAAAGTATCTTCCTCAATATGTCCACAAACATCAGAGTGTACCAGACTTAACAACTCTGATCTCTTCTTTAAAAAGGACCTGAATAAAACCCACTATTATTTCTCAAATAAACAGAACTCACAAGGGTTCAAAGAAATACCATTGACAAAAGTAATGAGCATCTTCTTTGCCAAAACCTCCAAGCCTCTCTGACTCATATGGCCCAGCCTCTTATGCCACAAGTTCGGTGAAGCCTCGTCTTCAACTGCGTTTAAGTTGTCTGTGCAGATCTTCAACTGAGTCTTATACAGCGTACAACATGCCTACCCTCTGGCTATAATCAACGCTCCCTTGGTCATCTTTCAACGACTATTACCGAAGGTATTCTTGTATCCCAGTCGATCCAGAACACTTCTTGATAATAAATTCTGATGTAGATCAAGAGCATGTCTCACATCTCTCAGCACCATCCTGTATCCAACGCTGGTTTGGATGGATATCTCTCCAACTCCCATGATCTTAGAATGGCTAGTGTTATCCCTTCTAACCATACCAAAAATTTTAACTTTGTATGAACTGAAGAACTCTCTCCGAAGAGTGGCATGGTAAGAAGCTGCTATATTAGTGATCCACTGTGTGTCGTGGTCTTCAAAATAGAGACATTCTTTGTTGACAGGGTGTACTAATGTCTCTGATAAAGTGACTGATGTGATGGTGTCCTCTGCGTTCTGCTGATTGAGGCATTTCCCAACCTCGGTCTTCTTAAATCTGCAGAATCTTTTGATATGGCCCTCGTGGTCACATCTATAACATTGAACTCTAGATCTGTACTGCCTACTATTGTCTCTAGATTTAGTATTATCCTAAGACCTTTTTTGACTTTTTCTTCTGCCTCTGCTCCTTACTCGGTTTCTCCTTCTAGATTCTTCATTGAACAAAGTATCTTTGACTATACTCATGGTCAACTTTTCTTCTGTAGAATTACTGAGAGAAACCACCAATATCTCTCAGTTGTCTGGTAAGGAGCTGAGGAGCAATAGTGCTTGAGTTTTATCATCAAGCTTCATCCCCACGGTTTCTAGCTGGTTCACCAAGTTTTGAAACTCACTGGTGTGTTCGGCTATAAAACTACGTGACTTTAACTTCTGGTTCACAAGCCGCCTCATCAATAGGGTTTTGTTATGGGCTGTCTTGGACTGGTATAGACTCTCTAATTTCTTTCAGAGGCAATAGGCGCTCGTCTCATGAGCGACATTATGAAAAACGATCCATTGTCTGATGAGACCAATAGACCTCCAGTTCATTTTTGTCCAGTCAGCGTTTGTATTTCTAGTTGGTTTAGCACCTTCATTCTGCAGGGGGTCGTACAAGTTTTTGCAATATAGGATATCTTCCATTTGTGGCTTTCATATTGCAAAATTCGACGCTGTAAGCTTTATCATGGCTCCTGGAGCAGTGTCTTCCACCTCTACTCTTGTCTAGGAGGTGGATCTCACTCTTTTATAGTGGGAATAATATCTAGGCAGAGTTTTATGAGGAAAGAAAAATCAAACTCGCAAAAATGGTCAAAATATCGATTGTACGATACAATATTTAGACTGTTTTGGAATAAATATAAAGTCAAAGATTAATACCTCTGCTACAAAGGTACTATATTTGCTTTATATCAAAATATCACGATCCCCGACCAAAATCTTGCGAGAAGAAGTCAATGTCTCGCGCCCGAAAACCAATTTCTCGGCTGGTCAAACCCACAGTCAAAAACTCGCAGTCAACAGTCAACGCGACTCAAAATAGCTTGCGGCTTCGACGGCTCGGCTCGGTGCGCGGCTCAGCTCCAGGCGCACGCAGGTCACTGGGTCGGGTCCGGTTTGGATAGCCAAACGAGCGAAAAAGATGACTGAAGCGCTTAGGGAGAGTGAATCCCACGCGCAGATCCTTCTACCGGCGCGTGAGGGCTCCGATGAGATCTGTCTTTGCTCCGATGAGATCTGTCTTTGCTTCGATGACCTCGTCTTAGGGCGACACTCCTCGGGGTGTGATCAAAAGTTGATTTGGTCGAACTTTTGTTTTGGGCAGATTTGTCGATGTCCATCGATGCCTCACATATACTCTGATACCACTTGTTGGGACCGTTCACTGTTATCGGCAAATATTCACATACTCAATAGACGAGGAGATACGTGGTTCGGCATTTTAGCCTACGTCCACAAAGAGCACAAACTTATATTGAAGAATAAACGGGTGAGATACAATACAATAGGAGGAGAAAAAAAATGTAAACCCAGAAACTACCCACTGGTTTTCTGCCTCTTCTCCTTCAACCCTCTGTTCTCTTCTCAAACCCTTAAGCAGAGCACAATGCTCAATACTTCTTTCAATTTCTCCGATTGATTGATGCAACTAATCCTTCTACCTTCTCCTCTCTCTTCGCTCTGCCTCTGCTCAATGCAGATGCTCCAATTTATAGGCAAGGAAGGAAGATCAATCTTATCATGAAAGATCTTCAGAATCCTATCTTGCCAAGCCTCCAAATCAACAATGGTAGACGATACATGAGGGAGTTGGCGCATGCAAAGAAAAAATGAACCATGATGGGAATGGATCCCATCATGTTTGCAATGCTTGAGGAGCAATGGAATTTGAGTTGAAGATAGAAGAATTGTTGGGTCTGGTTGAAAGGGAGTGACTTGTAAAATTGAAAATAAATTAGTATTTATGTGAAAGAAATATATTGATTTATATGATATATAAAAGAAAAATGATTTATTACCATTATAAGAAGTTACTTTCTGTCTGATGCTAATGAACACGGAAAATGTGTTATCGAGTGCTGAAAATACCATCCCTTCATTTGTGACAAATTCATCCCACAAATTTAATAGAGTTGGAATTGTTTGGTTGCAATTGGAAATTTAAGTTAGTAATTTAAGGGTCCTATGTGTTTAGAAACTAACTTTTATTTTTGAAACTATAAAATCAGACAGATAAAAGAAATTATGTTTTATTGTAAAGTAGAATATAAAAATGGCAGAATTTAAATATCATTTATAGAACTTTAAAAAGAATATTACACGTCAAGGTGGGTGCATCACACTTTGTCCTTCCAGCAGATTCGTCGCTAATAATGCTTGCGGATTTGAACATCTTGTAAGTACTCAAAATCTTTAAAAATAAAATAATAAGATATTGAATTAGAAGTGGAAATTTAAAATAATTGAATGTAAGATTTATATCAAACCCAAACTTTTAACATATATATATATATATATATATATATACCCAAACTTGAATAGGCCCACTTCTTAAAAATGTGGACCAAGCCCAAACTTAGATGTGGACCAAGCCCAAATCCTTGAATTTTTTAAATCTTAGCCAAAAGCAACCAAAATAGTCCACATTTAACCTTTTAGCCCAATTCTTAAAAATTAACCCAATTGGACCCGAGGCCCATTCTTTTGAATCCAACTTAAACCCACAAAAACCCAAAAACATGAGATCAAGTATATATACATATACATGTATTTTTGTTTCTATACATGTAAAATTATTTAAATATTATGTCCCTTTCAATTTCACTTTTAAATATAAAAGCTTATCATATCTTTTTGAAAATTGAATGAGCACAATTTTTTATTATTATCTAAACTAGCAAACAAAAAAAAACTTAATTAAATTTTGAGATAATTGTCATATCTAAACTAGCAAATAATAATTTTGAGATAATAATTTTTTTAATTAAATTATTATCTAAACTATCTAAACTAGCAAATAAAACCTTATTATGTCCCTTTCAATTAATTGTTTTTTTAATCAAACTTTGAGATAATTGGCTTTCATATATATTTTTAATAATCTACATATATGTATCTAGAATATGATAATTACTTTATATAGATATATTTTTTATTTAAATTAAAAAGAATTGATACACCATTATATGTATTAACATTTAATTTTATTAAAATTATACATCATAGCTATGCATATATCTTCCGAAGAGTAATAGACAAAACAATATATTGTTTGGACCTTGGCCGGCCACTTTGGTATGGGACAAGTTAGAGGACTTGTCATGTACATGTAAGAAGCATGCATAGTTTTACCATTTTTTATGCCACATGTCAATTGCTTTTTTTTATTTTTTATTTCTTCCATGGTTACATCATGCAAACTTTGTTAAGCAAAAAATTTATGTTTTAATCATTTAAGCACTCGAATAACAATATGTCACACAATTTCTTATTACGAAGATTAAAATGATTTAAGATAGAATATATCTCTTAATTACTTTTTTTTATTTAAAAAGTCTTTTTTAATTCTGATTATTTTATTATCTCACGTCTTATTACATGAGTAGAAAACGACGACAATTAAAATTATATTTTATTTATTTGAGTGACTATTTTGATTAACTTATATTTACAGCTATACCTATATGAATAGGTTGTCTACGTCGGGGCGTAAAATCAAACTAGAATCAAGACAATTATAGTTCTTTAAAGAAAAATTATTTTACTTTTGTTTGTGATTTTAGATTTAGTAAGTACAAAACTCATTTCATTTTAAATTTTTGAATACATCTTAATTGGGATGGTTCACGAGGCATTGTAACTGCAATTAAGTGGGTTCACAAAGTATTGTGACTACACCCTGTTTAGGTAAATTCGTATTTTTTTTAATTTATTAAAGTAAAAATTTGAGTTTCACTTATTTGTGACTATACCCTTTTAAAAGAAGTTGCTTGATTTAAATTGAATTTTAATTTAATTGAAGAATTAAAATTTGCTTTGATTGTGAGTGTACTATTTTTAAAATAAATTGTGTACGTATTCAAATCGGACGTAAAGTTGAATTGGAATCAAGTCAATCGTAATTTTAAATCAAAAATATTTTATTTAAATTGAGTTTTAATTTAAATAAAAATTTAAAATTCACTTAAATTGTGACTGTACTTTTAAAAATATATATATAGGTTGCCTACATATCCACATCAGACACACAACCGAATTAAAATCAAGTCAACTGTAGTTCTAAATAAAAAATATTTAATTTAAATTGGATTTTAATTTAAATAAAAATTTAAAATTCATTTAGATTGCGACTGTACTTTAAAAAAAAAATTGGACTGACTACGTATTCGAATTGAGTGTAAAGCCTGATTAAAATTAAGTCAACCGTAATTTTAAATTATTTTATTTTATTTTGATTTATTATTTTATTTTGATAACTGGTAATATATCAAAGTCTCATTTGATTGAGTTTATTTGAATGAGTAAAACACAAATCATTTATGCCTTCGTTTTATTTTTATTTTTTTATATTCTTGTTTTCTTGGCATGCTATTAATTTTAAAGTCTTAGGCAACCACAGCATGCAAATTATTTCTATGCCATGATGGTAAAGCTGTGTTTGATCTGAGCCATTTCGAAAACAAGTGTTTATACTCCAATGCATTGTATACTTACTAGAATGTGACCCGTACTAAAGGTACTATTAATATTATTTAATTTTAATTAAAATAAATTATATTTTAATATTTTAAATTCGTGTCTAAAATTAATATTAACATAATTAGATTTCAATTAAAATAGATCATATTTTAATACTTTAAATATAATCTGAATGAAATTCAATAAATGAACAACATATTTTAACTATTAAATTAATTATATCTCAATCCTAAATAAACTTTTAAACAAAAATTAATTAATTAAATAAAGTTTTAATTCTAAGTAAAAAGTTTAATTATAAATTGAATTTTAAAATAAAATCAAATTAAAGATGAAAAAAATAAGTTTGAAAAAGTAAAAAATATATTTAAAAAGGGATAAAAGTAGACAAAAGGTAAAAATAAATCTTAACCATTGATTGAATATGTAGAAATGACAACTCTTAGATTTCCACATAAATGTCGCTATCAAAGTTCATCCCCTAGTAATATTAATTAAATAATATTTTAATTATAAGTAAAAGATTTAATTATAAATTGAGTTTTAAAATAAAATAAAATTAAAGATGAAATAAATAAGTTTGAAAGAGTAAAAAATATATTTAAAAAGGGATAAAAGTAGACAAAAAGTGAAAACACATCTTAACAATTCATTGAATATGAAGAAAATGACAACCCTTAAATTGCCACATAAATGTCACTATTAAAGTTCATCTCCCTTGTAACGTAGATATAGATTTAGAATTAGTTTTATATAATAATTATAAAAAAATTAAGAAAATAAATATTAAAAATTGAGAAAAACATA
>JAUTBS010331544.1:0-10674 GCA_032361285.1 Aequorea victoria | reverse complement strand
GTATATTTGGAATAATCATCAACAATCACAAAAGTGAAATACTTTTCACTCATGCTTGCTACAGATGTTGGTCCAAACAAATCCATGTGTAATAGTTATAGTGGCCTAGTTGTAGAAATATAATTCTTTTTCTTGAAGGAGGTTTTTACTTGTTTTCCATATTGGCATGTATCATATATTTTATCTTTAATATATTTAGTTTTAGGAAGACTTTTAACTAGTTCATTATTTTATAATTTCGTGATTAGATCCATACTAGCGTGTCCTAACCTTTTATGCCATAACTAACTAGTTTCATTTATGACTTCTAAGCATTTAACATCTTGAGATTCTATTTTATCGAAATCTATTGTGTATGTATTTTTATTTCTATGTCCTACAAATAGAACTTTATTATCACTAATTCTTTCTACTTTACATGTATTAGTTTCAAATATTACTTTACATCTTTTGTCACATAGTTGACTAATACTTTGCAGGTTGTGCTTAAGTCTATCAACAAACAATGCATTTTCAATAGATAGAGAGAAATTCTTACCAATAGTGCCAACTCTGAGAATTTTTACTTTTAGAGTTGTCATCGAAACTTACGTGTCCTCCATTCTTTGGTGTGATTGATATAAACTTATTTTTATCACCCGTCATATCTCGGGAACACCCACTGTCTAGAAATCATCTGTCCTTGTGTGGAGTAGACTTAAAGCACACCTACAAAAACAATTATATAGTTTTTTTTGGTACCCATTCTTTCTTGGGTCCTTCTTTGTTAGTTTTTGCTTGATTTCTGTTTTTAGGAATCCAGGTTTTGTTCTTATCTTTACAGTCCCTTTTAATGTGTCTTAATTTACCACAATGATTACAGCATAATATTTCATGAGTTCTTAGGTCTTTAAAAAACTTTTGATTATTTGTTTCTTCGTAGCCTATACCGACTTTGTCGTAAACACATTTTTGTTGTCCTAAAAATTTATTTAAATTTTCTTCCCCTTTTATAAATTTTGTAACTGTAATAAACAAATCATTTGCTTTTATTTTTAAAATTTTTTTTTTTAATAAATTTATTTTGTAAATGTGTGATGGATTTTTTTAATAAATTTATTTTGTAAATGTGTGATGGATTATCTTTTTCAGAAATTAATGTTTGATTTAAAACTTTCAATTATTCAAGTTCTTTTGAAACATTTTTGATTTTTGATTTAAAATTTCTATTTTTCTCATTCATCTTTTCGAACTCATAATGTAATTCACTAAAAGCATTTAATAGTTCATCAGTCATTTGGATTAGAAAATACCTCATCATCACTGTCGTCGTCTTCGTTGGCCATGCGACAGAGGTTTACGATTTCCTCATCGATTGATGTTGATTCCTCCTGACTTTGTTCCGAGTCATCCCAGGTGGCTCTCATTGTCCTTTTTTCTAAATTTTTTGGGCTTCTCTTTCTTCAGAAGAGGGCATTCTATTTTGTAATGTCTTGGTTTCTTGCATTCGTAGCATGTAGGAGGTTTTTCACTTGTTTCTCCTTTCACATCTTTCTTGAAAGGCTTTCTTTTAAAATTCCTGGTTCTTTTTAGGAATTTGTTGAACTTTCTACTGAGAAGTGCTATGGCATCACCTTCCTTGTTAGTGTCACTTGAGTCCTCTTTATCAGATGACTCTTTTTGTATAGATTTTAAGGCTACTCATCTCCTTGCCCTTGGTTCTTCTTTCATTCTTCCTTTAAGGACAATCTTATGTGTCATTAATGACCCCATGAGTTCCTCAAGGCTGAGTATGTTGAGGTCTTTAGTTTCTTCGATGGGAGTGACCTTTGCATCCCATTCTTTTGGTAATGACCTAAGAATCTTTCTCATATTTTCAACATTAGTATATAATTTACCAAGCGATTTTAGAGAATTCATAATGTTAGTAAATCGCGTGAACATGCTAGAAATATTTTTATTACTATGCATTTTAAATAGTTCATACTCGTGCACTAGCATACTTATTTTAGAATCTTTGACTTGATTTGTACCTTTATGACTAATTTGTAATTTATCCCAAATTTTTTTGACAGTTGCACATATAGATATTCTACTGAATTCATTAAAATCTAAGGCACAGTAGAGAAGATTCATAGTTCTAGAATTTCTTTATATTTTTTTAATGTCGTTTTCATTCCATTGTAATTCATCTTGTAGAATGATAATTCCTTCTCTTTCTGTAATAGGTCTTTTAGGACCATATACAGTAATTTTTCACAGTTCATAATCTACTGCTTGTATATAGATTTTTATTTTTGCTTTTCAGTAATTGTAATTTGTTCCACAGAACAATAGAGGTCTATTAGTGGATTATCCCTCAGAGAGGGTCGTTCTAATAGAGGTTGCCATATGATCCTCTTAGACTGTTAAGTCAAAAATAAGAGACGAGACTTTGATACCAATTGTTATACAAGAATGACCCTAGAGGGGGTGAATAGAGTTTTAAAGTTCTTTGTAGTTTTTAAACTTCTTTCAAAACAATATCAGTAAAATATATATATATATATAATAAATATTCACAGATAAATATGAAAGCAGTAAAGAGATAGAGATAGAAGGATGACACCGTAATTTTATAGTGATTCGGCTATTTCAGCCTACGTCCACTCCTCAAGCTTCTCTTGAGATTTTTCCACTATGAGAGTACTTACGGGTGTGCTTCAAACCTTTTACAAGCTATCACCAAGCTGCGTTTCAAAGCTCTCAGACTTTTAGCACTTGTGATATCCGCTTCAGCTTCCTACAAAAGACTCACCAATCTGCGTTCCAAAGCCCTCAGACTTCTAGCACTTGGGATCTAATGTTTCAAGCCTTTTTCAAAGATTCCCAAGCTACTATACAAAGTTCTCAGACTTTTAGCACTTATAATCTTTCTTTTTGTGTGCTAAACTACACACAAAGTAAAGTACAGGGTGACTCACCCTTACTTATACAATCAGTAGATACAAATGGAATACTCTTTGTGAAGAGTTGATATTTGCACACTGTAGCACTGTGATGAAGAACCCACGAACAAAATGATGAATAGTGATTGCTGGGTTTCTTCTGAATCAATGATGAGAAGACCTGTATCTGATCTTGAATGAGTGATACAAGATTTTTCATTCTTGTTTCTGATATCTCTTTTAAAAAGAGTGATTGGTGGAAAGATATCCTAATCTGGTGTATGATGAGTTTCTCTCTCTAGATATTTCTCTGTATGATCAAGTGTTGACTTCTGTGGTATGTTCTGTTTGATCCTTGAGAGATACTGCCTTTTTATAGGCCTTTACTTTAATCTTTGTACTTAATGATTCTGATATCGAGGAGTGCTTGCAATAAATATCTGTCATTGTCTTCATTTTCTTTTGTTCTCAGATTTTAAATTCTAAAATTAATACGCCATATATCTGATTTGCTTTTTGTTGTAAAGAGTATCTTGTAATTAATTTATGTGATCTTGATTTCTCTTTGTCAAATATTTGAGGCATCTTCTTGAGATTACTACTGAAACAAATCCCCAAAAATACTCCTGGATGATTATAGTCATTGAAGATCAAGTCCTGGCATTTAATGCTTTGAGATAAAGTCATTTTTTCTATTAATTACAAAAAAAATTAGCTTCAGCGATTTGTTAGGTAGACTCAAATGGGTTTGGGTCGACTCAAATTGCTCCTGGAGGGTACTGCCTGCTGATGGGTCGAATCACTGATGAGTTGGTTCGACTCACGTGTCTTTGGAGGCTACTGTCTGCATTTGGGTCGACTCACTGTTGAGTTGTGTCGACTCATGTTACTTCTAGAGCTACTATTTTTGTTTGGGTCGACTCACAGTTGGTTTAGGTCAACTCATAAGAGAGGCTGTGCAGTGGGTTGACCAAAAAGGCTTTCTGTGTCAGCTCAAGGCTTTTAGGTGGACTCAAAGTGTACTTGGGTTGACTCACAGTGTTGTCTTGCATTTGAGTCGAGGTCTGGGTCAAGACATGTTGACACTGGCATGTTTCTTTGAACTTGGGTCAACTCACTGTGGTATTGGGTCAACTCATGAAATCAACATATGCGCTGGGTCGATGTCTGGGTTGACATAGATTGACTCTGGCAAGGTTTCTTGGTCTTGGGTCGACTCATGGTGGCATATAAGGCATTGGGTCGATGTCTGGGTTGACATAGGTCGACTCTGGAAAGGTTTATGGACTTGGATCGATGCACAGTGGACTTGGGCCGACACCTGAGGATAAGAGGAACTTCGGTCGACACAAGGAAATGGTGGGTTAACTCAAAGCTACGCCTGTTAAAAGTACAGAGAGCTATTTTTGCTTGGGTCGACTCATGGGAGATTTTGTCGACTCAGGCCCTTGCCTGTTAAAAGTACACAAATTTTGTTTGGGTCGACTCAAAAGGGATTTGGGTCGACTAATTTATACTTCTGTTACAAAATGTTGTGGCTTTATGTGTTTGGGTCGACTCAAAATACTCTGTTTTGGCATTGGAGGTTTAGGCTCTGTATAGGAGTGGTTTAAACGTTAGGTTTTGTTTGGAAAAATGTTTGAATACTTGTTTAAGTACCTGAAATTACTTAAATCAATGTTAAATACAAAACTAACCCCTTTAATGGGAGTTAACCTATTAGATAAATACTTAAGAATATTTTGACGTTTAAGTGAGATAGTTATGACAAGATATGATCATTAAATGTGATATATTGAATATGATCAATTGATATATTGTTTGAAATTATTTAAGCTTTATGTATAAAACTTTTGAGCTTGTTTAATCATTTAAAAAGCTTTGTTTGTTATCCTTAAAATCTATAATTGATTCGTTAAAACCTTAGAGCTAACAATATGATGTGTTATCTCTACCACTGAGCATTATTAAGTGGTCTGACGAATACTTCTTAGCCCTGTCCACCGAGTAGGTGGGATATTCGAAGACTCGATACTGCAACAACTCATGGTTGAGAGGTTAATACATTTCTTGGCTATATGAGATGGTTTGATTGATAAAAATGATGGAGTCATGGAATATCTCTTTAAAAGATATATGATGCTCGAAAAAACCCTCTCTCATGAGGTGATTTATGAAAAGATAAAATTTGGAATCTTTTGTGATAAAAGTTAGGATTTGCGAAACATTATCCCGTTTTCAAAGTGATAAACTATTTTGATTTTCATTGTGCAATTTATAATGATATTGCTAGTGATTGGCGAGCATGTGGATTTGTAGCTCACCCCCACACAGATTGATGTTTTGGTAGGTTTTGGCATCACGGTTGAGTTCAGTTTCGATCCACTGTGGTTTTAGGCTGATGGGAAGGTTTTGGGAAGTTAGGGTCTGAAACCACTTTTTGTTTTTTCTCTTTGGCTTGTAATTAATGAAATGATGTCATGAGGCTGTAAGTCCTTCTGTATAATATTTCTATGTTATGTTGGGCCCATGTGTGAAGTTCTGATGGAACGTACGATGAAAAGGTTTTGCTTATATAGTATGAATGTTGATAAGTATGTTGGGTTATGTACCATTCCTCAGGTTTCGTGTCCGGTGCTCGGGACAGGGCTTAACAGTCAGCATCCTGCTCAACTGTGCTAACCACGTATTTGCTGAGTTTAGCATCAAAAGTGTAAAGACTATGTCACGCCCCTCCCCAAGGCACCGAGCACGGTACGCGAGGGAACAAGACTAACCCATCTTACCTTTCATCTTCAACCCGAATTTCTTTAATATACAAGGAATGCTTCATATATTTGTTTTTTTTCATAACACAACTTGTATCACACAAGGGATCACCGGCTACTAACACATATATCGATTACAACACAAAACCAAAATAATAACTGATGGGTTATATCTGCATGGACCCTAACCGAAACTGACTCTTGCAGTGGACTTGACCACGCACATCATTTGCATGTACATGTTACAAAGATCTATGTGGGGGAGCTATAATCCACGTGCTCACCAATCACTAGCAACTGTATTATAAATTGCACAATGGAATAAAATAGTTCATCACTTTAAAACAGGATAACTTTTCGCAAAACATAACTTTTATCAAAAAAGTTTCCAATCTTTCCACAAATCTCCTCATAAGAGTTTTCCAAGACTTTATCCATTTCTGATATTCAGTTACTCTTCATCTTTATTTTTCCATTTCTCTTAGTAGAGGAAAGTATATATAATAAAGTTTTCTAAAAAAACTGTTATCTCCTTGAAAAGAATTGTTCATCACTTTACCATTCGTTATCTTTTAAAACAGTATCTTTCATTTTATCATTATTTATCTCCCAGTGGATAAATTCTATAACCATAATATCATCACCTTTCAGTAGAGGATTTTCCAATGATCTCCTCTCAGTGGAGGATTTCCAGTAACCACCTCTCAATAGAAGATTTCCAATTTCATTTTCGTTTATTCACTTAGTAGTAATAAATACATCTTTTTATTTCACACATCCACTTAGTAGTGGTAACATAATTATCTTTTATTTATCATATTTTCTAATAATGCCTTCGGTTGTATTAACCTTCCAACCAGGAGTTGTTGCAGTACTGTTATTGTGAATGTCCCACCTACTCAGTTGACAGGGCTAAGGATCATTCTTCGGTCCACCTCCACAATGCTTAGTGGTAGAGCTAAAAATTATCCGTTGCTTATCCACAATATATATATAATAACATGGCATATATTCACGAACGATTGTGCGATATATCCGTCACATGAAATATGCCCATGAACGATTGTGCGATATATCCATCACATGACATATGCCCACGAACGATTGTGCGACATATTCACGTAATTTCAAGGTTATCATGATACACATACCATATCCATTAATTATTTTTCCAAACTTTTATTTAAGTTCTTTCTTATATGTTCATAGATCTTTCCGCAAAACTTTCATAACTTTCATAAGTTAGTTTTCATTTTCGCCTTAATTAACTTATCTTTTATTTTTACTCAACACGTCTTATATGTGTGGGGATCCCGCCCTCTATATCTTCCTATTCTTCCTCCGTTCCTCACTCAAAATGAGGAGTGTATGTGGAACGAACCACGAGGAGAGAAAGGAAAGAGGGGTTTTCTCTCAAATGTGCGTCCGTGTTGAGGATCGCACGATTTTTGGAGTCGCCACTTGGTTTTCGGATAAACCAAGAAACCAAAAACTTTCAAGGAAAAATAGTCCATCCTTACCAGAGTAAATGGTTCGGGAGCTAGGGTACGAAAGGGAAAGGTGTTAGGCACCCCTCTCGCCCGATCCAAAGATCGGCCTCTACTTAACCGTTCCGTTTGTTCTTGTCTTAAATTTATCAAAAGTAACACATATAGAAAGGGGGTTGAAAAGAGAACATTACAAAAGCAAACATGAAATTAAAACTTAACCTAGAACTAAGGCTCTCTATGCATTCTCACACTTAAGGCATGTCAAAAGGGGAAGATGGCATCATAACAGTGCAGACATGCATATAAGACATACTATTAAAGCATAAAAACACAGGAAAAGCTACTCGAAAGCCACAAATTTTTAACAGAGGTGGCGTGCGCCACCTCTTACCTGGCGTGCGCCACCTTTGGTGGGCGTGCACCACTTTGGGGTCCCCTGAAGATGGCGCGCATCACTATGGGTCAGTGAGCTCGTCATTCAGAGGCCCGAAAGGCGCTACTATTTCTAGAAAACAGTGTGTTTGTGTGCAAGTGTTTTTGTAACAGAAAGAAAGAAAGAAAAGGAACACAGAACAGAGGGTATTTTAATAGAAAACATTACAGGTAGAAAACATGCAGAACATACAAACAAATAGGCTACTGGAAGCTACTGGTCTTAAAACAGAGGTGGCGCCCGCCACCTCATGACCTGGCGCGTGCCACTAGGACACGGCGTGTGCCACTTTGGGACTCCGACAGATGGCGCACATCACTATTGATCAGTGGGCTCGACACCGGGAGGTCCCAAAGAAGCTACTATTTTTTAGGAAAACAATGTGCTCAGGTGCATGTGTTTTTATAATAGAAAGAAAAAGGAGAAAAGATAATTTACATACGGTTCTAAAAATTGAAGAAAAGACTAAAAGATGGAAAACGATCTAATATGCGATTCTAGTATTGAAAACATGCTTAGACAAAAAAAATGAAAAATAAAGGGAAAGAAAACCCGGGAGAACGAGGCCAACGGCCTCTTCTCCTCTTTTTTACCGATTAGAAAGAAGTTTGGGGAAAGAGATGAAAAATGAATAGAAGAGGAGAGCATACCGTATATCCCGTGAGCTAAGTGAAGTTTCAAGCAATATCCACGGCTCAGCTTCTTCCTCACGTACGGCACGCCTTCGGAAATCCTTCTGCGCGGTTTTCGAGCTTTCCAAGTCCTTCCAAAGCAAGGGTTTCTGAATTAGGTAGTTCAAAGTGAAGTTTTGGGAATTATCTTAAGCTTAGTTTAGTTAATTGGGCAAGGGTTCAGGTTATATGCTAATTTGGAGTGAATTCTGCAGAGATTCGATGCTCCAAGAACTCTCTTTTTGGCTTGGGGGGGTCCTATTTATAGAAATTTTGGGCGAGGAGCTGACTTGGTGCCGAAGTCTCCTCTTAAGTGGCGTGCGCCATGTGGGAGGTGGCATGCACCACTTTGAGGTGGTGCCACGCTAGGTTGAAGGCGGTTTAGGGGTTCTGACATGTTTTGGCTAGGGGTCTGAAAAGGTTATGGCGTGACGCTAGCTATTGAGTTTTGAAGTGGCGTGAGATATTTTGGAAGAAAGTGGTGTGCGCCACTTAGAGGTGGCACCACGCTGGGTGGTTGCACCGAGGGGTATTTTTGGGTGTTTTGGGTTGTATCAGGGTATTTTGGGTTGCTTTGGAAGTACTCTTGGACTCGTACGAAAGTTCCTTCAGCGTGATTGACATACATTTTATCATCGGAAAGCCGAGCGGGCACCGGCTGATGTTCGGTTAAGTCAAAAATGGAGTGTCTACAATTTATAACTCTTATCATCATAGCTAGTATGTTATACTATATTCTCAAAGATCATTTCATAACATATTGAGTTCAGGTTTCAAAATAAGTTCAGGGATCGTTTCATAAAATATAAGTTCATAAGCATAGTTTTCTTTCACAAATAAAATCACAATTCATTTTCTCAAATCATATATCATGAAATCATAACAAATTTAAGCATTCACACATTTATAATACCAAGATAGTGATAAATAAAAAAACCCACCTCGAATGAGCTTAACTCAAACGACATCCTCTGGTTCACTCTGGATCTCGAATTTTCACACAACGTATAATATAGATTCTATCGATACTTAACTTCGTTATTTAAAAGTAAATCATGCATGCTTGTGGGGATGTTCATGTGAGCCCATCCTCTCTTCAAATACATGTTTTATAACCACTCTTGGTACCCTCATTGTCACGCCCTGCCCCGAGACACCGGACACGGGACGCGACGGGAATAAGACGTACTAAACCATCTTGCCCTTAAAACTCCAACCTAAATTCCATTAACATACAAGGAATCCTTCGTATTTTTATTTTTTTTACACAATACAACTTTACATCACAAGAGGGAACTCCGGCCACTATCTCATATTTCAGATTACAGACCAAAATGAAATACCAAGTTGAGTATATCTCCATAGACCCTGACCCAAATCTAATCTTGCAGTGGATTTGACCGCGTACATCATTCACCTGTACCTGTTACAAAGATCTGTGTGGGGGTGAGCTATAATCCACGTGGTCACCAATCACTAGCAACAGTATTATAAATTGCACAATGGAAGAAAAAATAGTTCATCACTTTAAAACAGGATAACTTTTCTCAAAATATACTTTTATCATAAAAGATTTTAAATTGTCATCTTTCCACAAATCTCCTCATAAGATGGTTTTTCAAGCTTGATCCATTTTCGATCTATTCGTTACTTTTCATCTTCATTTCGTTATTTCTCTTTGTATAAATTTTCTAAAAACTATTACATCTTTGAAAAGAGTTGTTCATCATTACTGTCGTTCATTATCTTTTAAATGAAAATATTTTATGTTATCATCATTCACCTCTCAGTGAAGGAATTTCATAACCATAACATCGTCACCTCTCAGTGGAGGATTTTTCAACAACCACCTCTCAACAGCGGGTTTCCAATATCATTTCCGTTTATTCACTTAGTAGTGATAATTACGTCTTTGTATTTCACAAATCCACTTAGTAGTGGTAACATAACTAACCATTTATTAATCATATTTTCTCATAAAGTCTTGGGTTGTATAAACCTCCCAACCAGGAGTTGTTACAGTACTGCGCCCCCGAATATCCCGTATACTCTTAATTAGACAGGGTTAAGGATTATTCGCTGGTTCCACTTAACCATACTCAGTGATAGAGTTAACACATCACCAGTGGCTTATCCACGATATACATATATATAATATTGCATATGTTGGTCCGTATAGAGACAACCTAGAGGGGGGTGAATAGGTTGATGGCAACTATTTGATTTAAAGGCCTCTTTTTAGTTTCTTCTTTTTAACACTTAATTATGAACAACTAAGCAGCGGAATTAAGAATAATTAAAGTGCAATAATAATAAAGAAGAATAATGGAAAGAGAAAGCAAACCACAAACACCAAGGCTTATAGTGGTTCGGCCAAATCCCGGCCTACGTCCACTCTCTCAAGAG
>JAUTBS010331322.1:0-10675 GCA_032361285.1 Aequorea victoria | reverse complement strand
TGTATGAAGAAACATGTGTCACTTTTAGCAAGCCAAGTCAAACTTGGAGTTATTACTCTAATTTGATTAAAAAGAAGGGATCAACAAAATGATTTGCTCTTATGAAAGCAAGCAAAGTCAAATGTGAAATTATCATTCCAATTTGAGTTAGGAGAGGGGTTTAGCAAGATTCATGTCCACCCTTATTTGCAAGCAAAATTAAATTTGGAAGTATCATTCCAATTTGATTAAAAATAAGGGTTCAACGAAATCTATGGGCATGTTTGTACAAGCAAGCAAAGTCAAAAGACTTATCTAAAATTTCTTATTATTAAGATGTTGCTTTGCACTTTGGTTTCGGATCACATAAACAGGGAGGATTTGTTTTTAAACAAGCAAAGCCAGATTTAGGCCTTTTAAAGCTTATTTATATAAATTTGTTGCATCATCCCTATGTGGGATTTGGACCTTGGTTAGAGGTAAAACTCTTTTCAACTAGGCAATGTCGAAAGGAAAGAAGATCCATTAGAGAGGCATGCCATTTTGTTGATAAAAGATGAACCCAGATTTTAAATAGGTTACCCAAATGATTTAGCCTTTTAAAAACAAGTTGTTTATTTATATTGTTGGCCTAGGGTTAAGTTTGTTGATACCAATTTTGACAAAATTTAGATTTATGGAATTGATACTCAATAATAGTAAACATAACCAATGATACAAAAAGAATGAAGTGATTGATTAAAGCATTTAGCAATAAACATATTCAATCATATTCTTTTGTTTCCTCTTGGTTTATCATTGATGTCCACAAGGATTGATATCAATTTTTGGTTATGATCAATTCAAATATATGATGTCTTTTAAGAATTTGTAAGATCAAGACCTTTGAATTTTCATATCAACAAAATTTTGATAAAATCACTAAAGCAGAGGGGTCACCCGAGAATTAACTAAAGCATATGACCGTTATACACTTTAGGTTTACAGGTTAAAACAGTTGATATGTTTAATCAGAAGATCAAAAAAAGTTTTAAATTTTTATTTTCTTGATACTAATTAATGATTTCTTGATTTAAAGTAAAAAGGCTAACAATTAAAAGGTTTCTTCATTGTAATCCTAATCCTACAGGGGTAGAAAGAGTGGTAGGACAAGATTTAGGAAGAGAGACATGTCTGATACCAAGAGAGGAACAAAATCAGGTTTTGTAAAAGGCAGACATGAGGTGTCGACACAAGGGGATGTTGGTGTCAACACAAGAATTTGTCTGTGTGAGGATTTTAAGCCAAGCAGGCAAGGTGTCAACACAAAGGGCCAGAGGAATTGACACAAACCACACATAACATATGAAAGCATATGCAGGTGTCGACACAAAGATGCAAGGTATCGACACAAATCATGAAAGTTGTGTGAAGGCTGATGTAGACAAGTCAAAGTGTCGATACAGAGAGTGAAAAGGTCGACACTAACACACAAGGTGTCGACACTTATGGAGAAAGTGTCGACACTTTCATCTTTAAGACAGAAAGACTAATTTGTCTTTTGATGTTTGAGTTACTTTCTATTTTAGGAATTTGATACTCAATGCTTTAGTAGCCATTTCGGGCATGATAATCATAAGCATAGTATCTAGGAACCCATCCCTTTTTGGGACCATATGAGTTAGTATAGAAGTGCATATCATACATTAAAGGATGCATATAATTTGTATGTGCACCAAAATCTCTATCATTTTTAATAGGAAATTTTTGATAGGCAATCCTTTTGGATCGCCAAGTTTTAGTATATTTCCTTATAGTCATTTTAGGAGGAGGAAGATATTGTAAAGAATTCCTCTTAGATTGCCATTTATTTAGCTTTCTTATGGCTGTTTGAGCATATGATTTTTGATATGCACTTTTCTTAGTTTGCCATTTAATGGCAGATTTATCCTCACAAGATTTAACAGTGTTATCCATTTTGGGTGGAGGATCACCATTTTTAACCCATACCCTTTTGGTGGGTTTGTTGCCTTCAAGTTTTGAAAAACAAAACTTAGCAAGGTGGCCATTTTTGTCACAAAAACTGCATTTAAAAGATTTAGGCAGTTCGGTATTGCTTGGTTCTTCTTTTAGGACTATTTTTCCTTTATTAGAATTAAATCCAAGTCCTTCTTTATTTAGGGTACATTTTGTACCAAGCATAAAATCTAGATTTTTCTCACATTGAGAAAATCTAATGATGGTTTTGGTTAAGTCATCAACTTTTTTTAAGGAGATGTTTTCCTCTTGAAGATCAGTTGAGACTTTTGAAACATTTTCTTCTTTTTCTAAAAAATTAATTTTTGATTTAAGAAAAATAATTTCATTTTTATAGGATTTGGTTTTAGATTTTAAATCTTTGATTAAATTAAAATAATCCTCTAGAGCTTCTTGGAGCTCATCATTAGAGAGTATTTCTTCATCAAAAATATTTTTATCATTATCAATATAAAAAATATTGCTAGTATAAATATGTACCTCATTTCCTATTGCCATAAGGGCAAGGTAGGAGGCTTCACTGTCGTTGCCACTGAATTCCTCATTACTTGAATCCAAGTCCTCCTTTGTTGCCTTCATTGCTTGTTTTAAGTATTTTTTCTTTTCTTTCTTGAGCAATGGGCATTCATACTTGATGTGGCCTACCTTTTGACAGTGGTAGCATTTGGCTTCTTCCTTGTTGAAGCCACTGATGGAATCTTCTTTGACCTTTCTCTTTTGCTCCTTCTTTATTCTCAAAAGATTTGCAATCTTTTTAGAGAGGAGAGCAACAGCTTCATCATCATCTTCATCTTACTCGAACTCCTAGGTGGATTTGAATGCAAGAGTTCTCCTCCTTTTAGCACCTTCTTCTTCTTCCTTCAAGGTGAACTCGTGGGTGAAGAGAGAGCCTAGAAGCTCATCCATGTTAAGAATGGTGAGGCTTTGGCTTCTTCAATGGCCGTGACCTTTGGTCTCCATTCCTTTGGAAGAGATCTCAAAATTTTCGTAATAAGATCAACGTTAGGAATAATTTTTCCAAGAGATTTTAAATTATTTATAATAATGTTAAAACGTGAAAATATATCGAAAATATTTTCATAAGTATGCATTTTAAACATTTCATAATCCCTAACAAGTAAGTCTATTTTCTTATCTTTTACTTGATTAGTTCCTTTATGTGTAACTTGTAACATGTCCCATACATGTTTAGCATTATCACAACCTTGAATTCGATTGAATTCATCGAGACCAAGAGCAGAATGTAGAAAATTCATAGCTTTGGCATTTGTTTGCAACATTCGCAATCATTATCATTATATTTATTTTCTATTTTCTATTTTGGGGACAGATTTTATTCAATCCGCTTCTTCTTCTTCACTTTTTGCTAGACTTTGAGACATTGGGCTACAAACAACATGATTAATCCTAAAAGAGACTTTCTCATATAAAGACAAGTCAATAGGTTAATCAAGTATAAAGACCCAAAGATTTAAATCAATTATGTTGTAATGTCATGAGATATAAAACATAAAGACATACAGACAATAATAATTATAAACTTATTTTGACAAAACAAACTCCTAAGAGATAAAACAATATGTTTGTTGAGTTATAACCAAAAAAGTCAGTGTTTAAAGGTTTGATTGCAAGACCTTTTTAAACTAACAATCTCTCATATGATTATGTTATGATGTCAAGCATATAATGCATAGAGACATACAAACATACAAGATTATTTAGATTATTTTGATTAACAAAACTCCTTAAAAGTTTAAATCAATATGTTGTTGAGTCAAAACCAAATAAGCAAAAGATTAAAGGCTTGATTGAAAGGCCTTTAGGCTAACACTCAATATTGTTGAAGGTATCCAAATACCTTGCTGCGTAGGTACGCAAGGTTTATTTGTTTCCTCACATAAGGGTTAAGAGTGCATTAATATCCTTTGGAATCTTGGTGCGCGTTATGAACCAAGCTTCAAACACCGCGGCTAACTCCCCCAACTACTAATGGAGGTAGTCGGGAGTTTATCGAACAACCTCAGTCCTGCCTCACCCATTCTGAAAGGGAAAACCTTACACATTAGGGAGTCATTATCGTTCCATAAGATCATCATTTGTCTAAAATGGCTGATGTGAGCTTTAGGATCTGTCTTGGCATCATAGGAGGTGAATTTGGGGAGGGAAAAACTCTTTGGTGGAACCAGAGACTCAATCCCGAATGAGAATGGGGTAGAAAGAAATTTAGCCTGAGAGGGGCTCGGTTGGGGAGCCGAACAGTTCAGCCTTGAATATTGATGGCTCGACCTTGGGGCCGGGCAACTTAGCTTCTTTGAGTGGTGGCTGCGCGCTGCCTCTTTGTCTCTCTTCTTTGAGATTATTACTCTCAGGTCGGTGCTATGCCGAGATGAGTATGTGCAGCTTTGCTCTTTTGTATTCCATTGATTGGTGCCCTCGGCGAAGGAAAGGTAACTAGTTTCCTCGATACTTGTTTCTCCTCGGGAGAACTCCGGATGCGATTTCCCTACTCGCTGAACTTGATCGAACTGGGGATGAGGTTTCTTCTTGCTGGGAGGATGGCGGTGCCTTGTTTGGTACTAGGCCGTGCCTACTAGTGGCCTTACCCTCCAATGGATTTTCTTCCTGTTGTTTGGCTTTGAGAGCTATTTTTAACTCATCAATCTCTTCTCTCATTGCGTTGAAGGTGGCCTCTTGGTTGAGTGTTTCTTCAAGACGTTTTGGGGTTTGGTACATGGGCCTTTTTCCCTGGTACTCTGTTAATTGTTTGGTAGAAATCTTCTCTATGAGACTACTCTCTCTGTTGGACCGATCATCATCTTCTTCGAACTCCTCCTGAGTTTGTCTTCGAAGGAGACGCCATGGATGATGGTTAGGCTTATTTGGTAGAATTTCTCACAAACGATGCTAAATATGCGGGTCCGAATCCGTAGAGGTTGTTTAATAGATTGGATGGAAGTAAACTTGACTTGAATTCGCACCTCGTATGAATCGGTGGTCCTTCAAAATAGAGTAATATCACTGCTCGATGGGGTGTTCTCGCCGAAATCCCCCTTCGAAGATTGAGTTAGCACAGAGAAGTTTAGAACTTGAAACCAGGAGGCAAGAGTTCAGAAATTTAGGGTTTTGAGATAGAGATTGCACATACTTCTTAGGGTTGAAGAACCTTAAGTATTTACAGGGAAGAATGAGTTGATTAGGATAAGATGACTTTGCTATTGGTGACCGTACAACATGGTCTCCCCCATTCTCGGAAAAATTAGCTCTCTTCCTCAGTAGGGCTCTGATGGCGTGTTGTAGGCATTGCAGACATTAAATGCACATTAAATTCCCTCTTGCCCCTGGCTCAGCCATTTTGTTTGGACCTTGACGGTGACGTGTTGCAACGATCTCGGCGAGTTGGCGATATTCGACCCATGTTCTATGGTGCCGAGATGCCTATCTGGTGTTGGAGATGCTCGACCCATGTTCTATGGTGCCGAGGTGCCTCCCTAGTCGATTCTTTACTCTTTGTGGATCGGGTTCATTTTGAACTATTTTTTCTTATAACTCAACCCATATTTTATGGAAGCGGGCTTGGACTTGGAGACCTGAGTCATTCTGAATCGGTCTCCTTCAATTAGCATTTTAAGAATAAGGTTTTGCAACATGATTTAAGTAAGTGCATTCAAATATAGCAATAGAAAATAAAAGTGAAAATAAAAAATCAGGGATTTCTAATGAAAAGCTCTTACTTGTCCTAGGTGTATATTTTTGTTTCGTTTGACAACCGATTTAAAGTTAGATTTTTTACCTATTTTTCTTAAAATCAAAAAGAACAAAAGAAAAGAGAGATAAAATACAAAGTTATTAGTTGATTTTGGTGGAAGCAATTAAAGCTAAGGAAAATGAAAAATTGTGATTGTTGGAGGAGGATGCATCAGTCCTGAGAGTACATTGGTGAGAATAAATAATTTTTATTTTTACATTTCCTCTTCTTCTTTATTTTATGTTTGAATCATTTATCTTTCTCTTAATCAATTATGCATTCAAGAAGCCTCATTTATCTTCTTCTTAATTTTCTCTTAATAATTTATGCATTCAAGAAAGGCTTTTGAATGTATATTACTAAGCAAATTACTCGTAATTAAAGATATTTTTTAATATAAAATTAATTTTAAATTAACTGTATTTTTAAAATTTTAAATTAAACAAAAATAAATAAAATCAGCTTGCAATATCCTATGTAGAGACTTAAAATTATTTTAGTTATTTTATTGTTATTGGAGACCAGTAAATTTAATTTTCTAACTTGAATTATTTTTTACGTGATAGTATGTTTTATATTTTTTATTTCTGATAATTAATTTTAAAATATTCAGAGAGAAAAAATAAGGTTAAAACTTCTTTATGACGATTTAATTAAAAATGAAATTCACTTATTTTTTTCTCTCTTTTTCTCACTTCATTCACTCTTTTTCAATAATTAAATTATAAAGATTCCAACTATTAAAATTATTATATAGGATAAATGTCACATCAAACTCTCTAATGGCTATTTGGTTGAAAGACTAAATTTATAGAATTATTACTGTGCTCGAATTGTTAGTACTTGAATTATTATTGATAGAATTAATGGTGTAATGAACTGTATTTGATTGTGAAAATGATAAAGAGGGATAAGAGTGAGACTAATCATTTATATGAGTAAAATAGTCAAATTTTACCTAAACGCATCCCTCTTATGAGTGAGAATATTTATTCTTTCCCACAACCTAAAGAATAGGTATTATATTTCAATATGGAATCATACTTTTATAAACCAGCAAAAAAAATGATAGTTATTTTATTTATTGTACAAAAAACATCTTACAATAAATTAAAAATATCTTTTACGTAAAATTACCACGTCCGCAACCGCTGTAAAACTCAATAAATTTTAATAATAAATTATTTAATTGAAATGAATTGTGAGAAATTTTTTAATTAAATTGGTAGAAATTTTGAAATTTTAATACACTAACAAATAAATAATAGTAATGGGAACTGTAAATAAACTAAGTAAAACTATAACAACTAAAATAAAATAAAACTAACTAATTAACAAATAAACCAATTAAAATAAAAACTTTTAAATAAAGTAAATAAAGAAAATTCTGGAATATCTACTAATCATATTTATAAAAGAAGGAGAAATAAAAAGAATAAGAAAAAGAGTTTGTATTAAGAAGGAAAAATGGAATTAGAATGCCAGCTGTGGCAGTTTGCTCAGAATGAGTCAAACGTTGCCTTTCTTATGGAATTAGTTTTGGAAGTTGGAGGATTTAGAGAAGAAGATCAGGGAGGGGTTCCTGATTTTGGGGATCTCTATCCCAATTCATATGGGAACAACCTCAGCAATTCTCATCCTCTCAATCTCTATGATCTCCCTCTCTCTTCCTCAACCCTCTACACACACACACCACCGCTGCCCAGCCGAGACCACCACTGCCAACCACCTCTGCCACCACCACCAAGCATTGGCTTGGATCATTGGAGGCATCACCACCACGTGATCATCATCATCATCCTCGTTGGATCTTCATCACCATCGGTGATTCCTGGTTAGTTCCTATTTCGGGTTCCTCTGTAAAACATAGATATATACGTGTTATATCATTATATCGTGGAACAATTGTTTAGTTAATGAATCGAATTACCTAAACATATAAATAAATTATGTCATTAGAAATCAAAGACCCAACATATATATATAATCCCATAAATGAATAGATCATGAAATCGATCAACTAAATATGTTTAGATCGTCCAAAAACATGATAAAATATCATATATATTATTTAAGGGAGATAAGGAATGAAAGAAACCATGAAAGAACTCGAATTACAGAGCATGGAATGGCTGCCAGCCACCTGGTGTCGACCCCTCTGCCCCTGGTGTCAACCCCTCCTTGCCTAGCTGCCTGGTGTCGACCCCTTTGCCCCTAGGTGTCGACCCCTCCTTGCCCAACCACTTGGTGTCGACCCTAGAACCTTTGGTGTCAATCCTTGTGCACCCTGTGGCCCCCTGGTCAACTTGGTGTCGACCCAAAGCCTCTATTATGCCTCTGTGTCGACCCAATCCCTCTCTGAGTCGACTCACTGACCTGGAGACTTTGAAAAAGATTTTTTAAAAACAAATTCAAATCTGTTAAGGACCTGTTTGGATGTGAGTTAAAAACACTTTAAGTCGTTTAATGCTTATTTAACACATTGAATAAATTCTAAAGATGCCTAGGCCTTGTTTGGGCATTAGTTTAATGATAAAATTAAATTAATTTAAGAAAAAAACATGGGATATTATGAAAAGATTTAAGGATCCGTTTGGATAGTTTAATTAATTCTTTAGTCTCTCTTGTTAATCAGGTTGTTGTAGACGCTTAGCTTGGACCCGAGGTGAGTGACTCTCATATTTGGGAATGGTGACCGACCATGGATTGTGGGGCTTAGCCCAACAAACCAAGTAAGCCTTAAAAATTATTAGTTAACTATAAACTAATAAATTATTCAATTTCATAGATTTCAATACTAAAATCCATTTTCCTTATTTATTTGTGTCAAAAGCCCAAGAAGAAACTATAAAGATGTCCAAACATGACATAATGGGTGAACAACCCAATAATCTCATCATAATGATGTCACAATCTCAAATATGAATGTGCTGAATAAATACAGAAGTAATTAATTAAAATGTCATAGAGATCAAAGGATTGGATCCTCCATAGCAATCCATCAACCGAATAATCTCTCACAGACTACCTGAAAATGCTATGGGATAATATCAGTATAAACTGATGAATAGATTCATGCATAGTACAATACAGTTCTAAAACGAGAAATAAAATAGAGTGTATGATAACATATCATGACATGATAACTATAGCAATAGTAAAAATGGGTAATCACAAAACCCTTCATTTTATCTCTTTTCATATCATTTCATTTCTTTTCCTTTTCCTTTGAAAATACATACAATTTTCTTTTCAAGTTAGAAGCCAAGTGTCCTCATATCATATAATAACAATAACATGATAATATGGTAAAGACGATATGCTCATATACGCGCGAGTGAGAATAATCAAACTGTGTAACATGAATAATCTGTGCATATAATAAGTATCAATGCCACATATACTCGGGGTCTCTTGATCCTTGGATCTAATATCGACATTAGAGTCATCACGGGTTAGCGCCTGAGATTATTCTCTATACGATTGCAGTTAAGGTCACCGGACACACCCGAACTGTTCCTTAACCATTGAGTCAACTAAGGTCAACACAGATTCAAACTAGTTCTTTTTCCTAGCCGGCCAAAGTCACTTCCGAAGAGGCTTTTCCTTAGACTTTTTTACATCCCAAGAATCTCATTTCATGATCGCACCATATATATATATATATAATAAAGAGTATTCCTTTTTCATTATCTTTACATCAATTATGCCATGATTTTCACAGTAAAGTACATCATACATTTGTTTAAAGATATTTGAAACATAAATATTTTTCCTTTAAATATTTATATCAAGAGTTTGCATATAAAAACGTAAGTAAAAGCATTTATATTAGAGTTTGCATAAATAGTATAATAGAAAACATTTAAAACTATTTTGGGGGTACGGAGATTTATTTTGAAAGATAAATAGCATGAAAACTACTCACCTCAAGTCCAAGTTATCTTCTACTGAACAATGAATGCAAATAATCTCAACCTGATATAATGGAATAATACAAAATATTAAACAATACTAAAGAATCTACTTAGAACTACCAAACGGTCCCTTAACCCATTTAATAATTCCTGTATGTTTTTCTTGTGTTAAATTAATCTTCAATTAATTTAATTTTTCCTTAAACTGATGCCCAAATAGGGCCTAAGCATTAAAATTAATTTTTAGAAATTTATTTAAAATGTTCCAACCATAAGTCGACACAATTGGTCATTGTGTCGACCTAAACAGGTCCAAAAAGAAGGATGAGTCGACACAACAGGACTGTGTGTCGACTGAAGGTGGTAGGTGGTCACGGCATAGACTATGAGTCGACACACAGAGGCTGTGAGTCGACCCAAACCCCTTGCGTTGGTTATGAGTCGACACACAGATGTTGTGTATCGACCCAATGTGGTCTGTCAAAGTATAACAAAGGATGTGGGTCGACTCATGGGGTCTGTGAGTCGACCCAAGGGGTCTCAAGTATCAAGGGGGCTGTTATCGACCTTTAGGCACAAAAGTGTTCTGTGAGTCGATAAACAAAGGCTGTGGGTCGACTCATAGGGCAAAATAGAGGCGATCGGTCCACCCAATCACTGCGTGAGTCAACCTAAGGGCCTAGTGGTCTCGGCATGGTCTCATGAGTCGACCCAAAGGGGTCTTGTGTCGACTTAAGGCAGGGAAAACTCCATGAGTCGACTCATGAAATCCATGAGTCGACACCAAAGCACGGGGTCTTCCACCCACATTGACGGCAGCCATGGGAGGTTGTTCAAGCTTTAGTTTTTCTTGGTTTTTGAATTCTTTTCTCCACTTTAATTATTATTGATGATATTTTATCATGTTTAGGCATAGTTTAAACATATTCTATTATTGAATTTTTGTGTGATTAATTTTTGGTTGTTTCAACATATATATATATATATATATATATATATATTCAGATTCTATATGTCA
>JAUTBS010331212.1:0-10677 GCA_032361285.1 Aequorea victoria | reverse complement strand
AATCATGGGCCCCTTTGGAACAGCATGATGACCTGGAAGTCTAATCAGTGCAAAACCTGTGGGGGGGCCTGTGTAATTTTTGATGCTGCTACCTGACATGTCATACAAAAGGATTTCAAGAGCTAATATAAAAAAGAACTTAACCAGCTTACAATCACAAAGAATTCAAAATTTGACCGTCTTGGATTGAGACATCACCATTGAATCAACCAATGAAATTCCAGCTCCAGATGCGATTAATGATTCCTGGAATGTCTGCATGAGTAACAATGTCAAATCCAATGCCAAATTCATGTGCTGTTTCAAAAAGTTTCGAAGAACTTAATGCCTCATAAATATAAACACAGTTTAGCCTCATGATTTAAATCAATCGACTAATTCCAACAGAAAAGTGCCAACACTAAACTGCTTATCAAATGGTCAGTCTACAAATTGATCTGCAGACACGTGAACCATATGACCCTCTGATGTTGTTACAAACTTGCATTTATTGATTCGCTTCATTTATATGAATGATATTTAAGAAGTCTCTCTATTTCCTAAAAAAATTCGTTTTTCCACTTTTTGATGGGGTACTATTATCTAAAACATGCCATAATTATTATATAAAAATAATTTAGGGGAGGAGAAGATGAAATCATGTTAAAACACAGGAGAGTTAAATGCATCAGTACTGCAAAAACTCCAGGAAACTTAACCATGGCCCTGAGCCTAATCTAGATTTCTATTAGAATTTAAAAACATATCAAATCCCTAACTCAGCACAAAACATGTGCACATTCTCTGCCATTGCGACCACTCTTCTAGTTTTTTTCTTTTTTTCACGGATGAGCTAAGCTGAGGGACCAGAAAATAATAACATATAGATTCATGTTGATACAACGGTCATCATGGAAGCTAGAGCCCATTTTGGTAATGTTTCTTTTTTTTTTGTATTTTGTTTTTGTTTTCACAAATTTCATAACAGTGGTATAAATGTGTTATTATTTGTCTAGAGAAAGTTGTAAACATTTCTAAAATTTTCATAAGCACTTTTTCTGCATTTATATCTGTTTATTAAACAGATTGCGGAAGGACCCAAGATGCGGGTGAACAGTATTGAACACTTATCACAGCTGTGACCTCAGTTCAAAACTCTGGCATCGTTGTTTGGACGCATTTATTTCCTCCAACGGCTACATCCATCCACCTTACTCTTCTGAGGGTTAGGTTGACTAACCATCAGTGCTCACCCTCGTTCTCTCTTATTCGCACGTCCAAGAAGAGCACGATCCAGGAAGAGTATCAAGCAAAAGGTATGTTTTCTCCCTCCCTCCCTCGTTGTGTGTGTTTGTGTCTACAAATCAATCTTCAGATCCCATTATGGACAAAGAAGGTATGTTTTATCAGGATCTATATCTCTCACTCTCTGTTCGAATCAAGTTCCAGATCCGAGTTTAGCTTCAGTTTTGTTATTTTCTCTCTACAACTGTATTACCATATACTAACCTATCCCCAGATCCAATAAGAAAAGTTCAGATGGACTTGTATAGCTCCACTGATTCATCAATTTTAGATCAGAAAGGGAGAATACTTGTTATTTTGTATTTTAGATTTCCCAAACCACTTCCTAATCCCCTACTGTAATTCTTTTGCAGCATCTTCCCCATGCACCTCTGTTTCTTCCCATCAATAAAATTATTGATTGACGCTGCTGAATTTTTGTGCGGATAATTTTGGCCCAGATAGCAATACTGCACAAAATCTTTTCGTGGGCCGTGCCAAACATTTTTTTTAAACATACCAGGAACAATAATAACCCATAAATCAGAAATATTCCTTCTTAAACATTTTCCCATGTATACTAAAACCATATTTCACATCTGCTAAAGATTGGCACTTTTCGATTTTTCTGTTATCTTGTACAATTCATTAGAGTATGATTCAACATGTGTTGGTGGTTGGCTTGCATTTATCCTTTGGTGTCTGAATCATTGAGCACATTTTCAGTATCTGTCTTAGTTTTATTTTACTTCTTTGTTATGAAATAGGTATCATATTTACACTTCCACTCAAAATATATTGTTGGCATGTATGTTACTGTTGCTGGTACTTAATGTCAGGTAATTAATTGCCATAGTACTTGTACTAACCAAATTGCCAACAAAACAAAGTTAATCTGTTGGTTGGGGTTTACGTTCTTTTTGTAAATAGTTTTGTTGCTCATTAGTATATCTAATTATTTGTTTGATATTGGTCATTTGACGTTGATGGATGTTGCCATCACTTTTCCAATTAGACAATGGAAACAAAATCAACTAATGTCGTTAACACTGACGAAGATGTGCTTGAGGTTGGAGGAGATTTTAGTTCAACTCAGACTACAAGAAATGAAACCTTATTCATCCGCCTCATGGATGAGGACGCGAATAGTAGATAGACTCGAACTTTTACAAAACAAGCTTGGACAAGATTGCAAGATGCGATGATTGCTCGAACTGGGTACAAATATAAGACCAACTTCGAAATACGTACAACCAGCTGCGCATTTTGTTGAACAAGTTCAATGCATTGAAGGCGAACACATGTGTTGATTGGGATAGTATCCTATTGACGATCACCAACACCAGATGACGTTTAGGAAAGACTTTACAATGTATTCCAACTCAGGAAAATTATGCATGATATAGTTAAAATCAGTAATGCAATTAAATTCTGTTTTTTATTACAATACATATAACTATATCATCACCCATTTACACTCTTAGGTGAACAGAATAGCCATGCGAGGAGGTTTAGGAAAAAAAAGGAATGTCACACTACCATGAGTTGTGCCGTATATTTGGGAACATATCTGCGACTGAAGTCCTTGCCCATCCCTCAACAAACGTGATGTCCAGTATTGATAGTTCGGATCCTGAATTTAAGCCGAAAGAAGAGGATGGCCAACTAGATGCTGATGGTGACGAGCATGTTAATGGGGTTGGGAAAGGGAAGAGCAAGGCAATTCCAACAATTAGGCCCAAAGGCAAGAAGAGGGATTCTTTTGCGGTCAGCATTTCACAAGCTCTGCATTCTTTTGTTGAGAATGGAAAGAAGAAGATCGAGCTAAGGGAGCGGAAGATGCTTAGCTCACAATCAGTAGTTAATATTGGTGTGGGTGGCAGTGGCTCCGTAGGTGGTATGTGCACAGATGATAGTCATGACCAGATGAAGCAGTGCATGAAAGCTCTTATATCGCTCGACGATATTGATGGATCTTCGTTTTGCCAAGGCTTTGGACAAGCTCGCAAGCAATGGACTTTGGCGGGAGCTCTTCCTTGAAATGCGAAGCGTGATTGGGACCTTAATCTCCAAGATTAGGTACTGACCAGATATGGTTCTGTTCTACAATTGTGTTACTGTTTTAACAACACTGACTTATGGAGTTGTATTCGTAGTAGGTTATGTTTTACGAGTGCCTTGTTTTACTCACCGTTTGTTCGTGTTGTTATGTTTCTGAGTTAGTAGTTCGGGAGATGTTTCTACATCTTTGTTGAGCCTATTAAGATTTTTGCCCTGTGATGAACATGTTGTGTGATGGAGTTCTATGTTGTTTTCTTTATTGTACTAATGGATGTCAGTACTCTCATAATTCTTGCATTTGGCTTCAGTGCTTTACACAACTTGATGCCCATAACATGTTCTTTACCTGCATTTATGTCCAACTCGAATTATTTTTAAAAAATGGTAGTGTTTACATGATTGTCTACTTTGTTTGGAAGGATCTTCACATACTAAAGATTGACTCTATATTTGATGCCTACATGAGTGATTGTGACACTGAGATCGAAGCTGGTTTGTTGCAGGTGCCAAAGTCTAGGGGTATCCATCTAATGTCTTTCTTAGGAGTTGGCTACCCATAGTTTGATATGATAACTGGAAGATAAAGTATAACACAAATATATTTTCATTTGGGCAATCTTCCCTTGCAATGGGTTAGAGATCTACACTTCCATTTCCCTCCATATCAAGAATTTGCTACTGCCCATTCTCATTGGCATTCCATTTGCTGATCATTGCGTGCAACCCCTATAAATTCATATAGTGACTGCTCGTCCATGTCATCTATACAACAGCTTTGATAATTGTACCTAGGGGTGTAATTTTAACTGACTTCCCCAAACTGACCTCCCAAACCGACCGATAAAATCACATTGCGGTCAGTTTAATTTTTTATTTCAGCCGGCGCAGTTTTAGTTGTTAGGAAATTTATAATTTCCATTTGGTTTTGGTTATTTAATAACCTAGACTGTGGAAGACCGAACAGACTGTTCGTTACTTATACAAGAACGTAATCTCATTTTTTGCATCACAGACTTCCCAGCCATCGACGTGGAGGAACTTCCAAGTCTCCAGCAAATTCTTCGGTCTCTTCTCACTCTCACACACTCTCAATCCCTCATTGCTCACTCTCTCTCACAGGCCAAGCCCTCTCTCTCAAGCACTCGTCTCTCAATATCCCGACAGACTACGTTTCTCGACTCCGGCACTCATCTCTAACAATGGCAATCAAATAGCCCTAGATTTCATTAACCCCAATTCTCGGCTCTGGCACTCTCACTCTCTTAGTGTCTTGACTCCAGCCGACTCTCACTCTTTCATTCTCAGTCCAAAATTGTAGGGACTCGTGAACGTGTAGACGATTAAGGTAATTTTGAAACTATTTTATGTTACTTTGCCAAATTGATTTCCTCAACTTTTTCAAAAAACTATGATTATTCCCTCAATTTTTGTTAATTGAAAAGACCCCATTTTCAATATGCCCTAATCTTCCTCTGTTTTACTTAATCATATGTTTTTAATTTTCCAGAGTCTATACAATTGATTTTGTGCGAGTGTTTATTATTGGATTTCTTGTGGTGGAGGAATATGAGCCTAATTGTGTGGAAATTAAGGGCAAGTGTTGTTCCACTGTTTCCTCTCTCCACCTAGCTTCCTTTTCTAATCCTAATTGCCTCTCAGTTTTCCTGCATGCGAGGCATGCAATGTTACAATTAGGTGATGCCAAACTGACCAACCCGAGCCAACCAAACCGTTTTTATTATTCTTGCAATCGGTCGGTGGCCATAACTAACAATAGTCCTTTGGTTTTACAGAACTCAAACGGACTTTCTTCAGTTCGGTAACACATGTCTAAAAACCGACCGTACCGAACCGATTACACCCCTAATTGTACATTATATTTGCATCTAAATTGAGGAGCATGTAATGTTGGATTTTATGATTGTATACTCTCCTAAGACTTCGTTGCTGCTCTAAGAAATAGCTACAAACTACAAATAAGGTTAACAATGTGTTATTGCTATGTCCATGGCAACACTTTTCCAACTATGTGTACTTAGCACAGCTGCACCCCAATGGACTTTGACTACTGCTTGTCAATTCAGAACCAAAGCATAGTCACAGCCTTGCAGAGATACTTCTGCCAAGGACGCAACTCCAGTTCCGATTTGAGATATTTGTCATCACTTTACTCCATGAAGCTCATCCTCCACTAGGCTGCCCTGTTTGGAATGTGACTGCACAACCATTGTGCATATGGATTCTTCCACACAACCAGCTTTGTCAAGCTGCAAGTCTGTTCACTATTCTGCACAACACAGCTACAAAAATAGGGAGCCAGTTTAGATGGATACTACGTTGTTCATTCACTGCTGCTTCTACCATTTAAGTAAAAAAATGATTTGGTTGTCATCAATGCTGTCCAAAAATATTTGGCATTATAAATGCTATGTCCAATACCCCAGTTCATCAGAGGCCAATAGGAGACTCCCCTAGTAATCTTCCATCAAGGCTTGTCGAAGATCAACACTTCAAGGTTCCAAAAAAGGCAGTACTTTGTCATGTTTTGTTTGAAAACTGGACAGTAGTCTCATTCCAAGTTCATGGACTCAGTTCTGTTTGAAGACGTTTGGTCTATGACTGTTGGTTATGATTTTATGTCTTTGTCTGTTTGAACTTAAAAAAGACTCATTCCATCTCTCGTTGTGAACAACACTGACATGCTTTGCAGTATTCTGTGAACAAAAATTGTGTATTCTTTATTTGTTGAACAGCTTCACATGACTCTAAGTAACAAACAAGAATCATTCATTGTGACCTATTTCTAATTCATTCCTACCCCACCATGAATGTCATCCCTTTTTTTAATACCATCTTCCTCTTATATGGTAATAATCATCAAAATTATGTTGTTAAAGTATTTAAGACTTCATTGCTGCTCTAAAGCATTTATGATTGTTTGAAGATGTTTGGTCTATGCTGTTGGTTTTGTTTGAAGATTTTAGTCAATGACAATACTCTGTTCTGGTTCATTCCTCCCCAAAATTATATGGCACTATTGGCCAAATTATGTTCTTAAACTATTTCAAACTTCATTGCTTGTAAAATTTAGTTGAGCATACGCTCTATTCTGCTGATGCTTGCAGAATGAAAAAGAAAGTTAGGAATGAAAAACACATCTACTGTTTAGTTTTGTAAAAATAAACTCTTAACTTGAAGTATTCAATACTTTTGTAGATCTTTTTCGTTGAGTTGTTACGGTTTAAAAATTTAGATACCATGTCAACTAGAGCACTATCTATGGCACATGATTTGTCAGATTCAGACTCATCATTCGACGATGAGGAAATTATAGTTAGGCTCATATTGGCTCTATACCAATATTACGAGATGTACGTTAATCATCGGTCTTGTAGGACGTTAATGCTAAGATGACTGTGTTTTGAAGTGATTAGTGGGGATGAGAATAGGCTGCAAGAGAATTTTCGAATGGAGCCAAGTGTTTTCCTTACCTTTTGCGAAATGCTAAAACAACAAACTGGACTTCGCAATTCACCATATTTGACAGTGGAGGAGCAGGTATGCATCTTTCTTCTCATTGTAGGGCAAAACAAAAGGAACCTAGTGGTTCAAGAGCAGGTTCACCATTCGAGTCAAATAGTTTCGAAGTAATTCAACAGCGTATTGAGGGCTATATGCAAAGTTACCCTGTTAGTCATTCGTCTACCCTCGTTTGACGACGTTCCCCTGGAAATACAGAACAACAAAAAATATTGACCATTCTTCAGGTATAATGTTACATATTCTAATTTTGTCACATAAACCATTTGCAAAATAATAATATTGTATAATTTGTAATAGGACTGTGTCGACGCACTGGACGGGACACACATCTCAGCGAGCGTGCCATATGGTTAGCAAATACCGTATCGTGGCAGACACAACACACCTACTCAGAATGTTATGCCAACTTGCTCGTTCGATAAGAAGTTCACATATGTACTGACAGGGTGGGAGGGAACAACTAACGACTCTAGAGTACTCCTAGAGTGCCTTAGTTACCCGGCGATGGGATTGTCGATGCCCTCTAAAGGTAACAAATTTTGAAGTCAATAATGCAAAACTAGTGGTATGTTATGTTAGTGGTAAAACTTTTTTTCTTTCATATTGTGTAGGAAAATGTTATGTTGTCGACTCTGGGTATACGAACATGTGAGGGTTCTTATCACCATATTGGGAGGAGAGGTATCACTTGAACAATTACCATGGATAAACGGCCAACAAGCATCGAAGAATGGTTCAATTATGAATACTCATCATTGCAAAACGTAATGACATTGCTTTGGAGTTGTTAAAAATGAGATTTTCCATTTTGTCTCGAATGCTGACATACCCGCTTAACACGCAAAAGTACATACCAATGGCGTGTTGCGATGTTTATAATTGGATACAAGCCCATGACATGAATGATGCATTATTCGTCCAATCTCTCAGTTATGGTAGTGGGCCGTTAAGACCAAGAGCATCATACGTCATCGGGAGTAGCTCACGTAACCCTATCGAAGTCGATATTAGTTAATCACCCCTACGACGCATGTTCACTGTTCGCGACAAATGTGCAAGAGAAATTTGAAACTCTGTTAACAGACGTAATAATTTTGTTTGTTGATTGTGGATGTTTTATTGTTCACGCATTTGGTATCGTATTCTTTCGATAGTGGTCCATAGGAAGTAGACAATTTGTAACTAACCATTCTATAGTTTCATATCTTAAGATACATATGTTGTTCTTTGCATTCGTTTTGGTTAATATATTTTTAATTTTAAAATTGGGTATTTCATGTTGCTTGTTTCAAGTATGGCACGCCATGTAGTTGATGGACCTTCATGTACACGTGGTGGAGGGTACATATGTTTGTTTGTTGCTAGAACAAAACGAAACAATGGGAGGGCGTTTTACCGTTGCCCTATATATTTATAGGTTTGGATCATGAGCGTGCATTCATTTGGGTCGATTGCCGGCGAAACAAGATCCAAATCATATCCTATTCTACAGTTGTTGTGCTTGCATCTGTGTTCATGCTTTTTGGTCCTCCTGTTCTTCATTGTCCTTATCAAATATGTATTAGATTAGACTTTGATGTATTATGCTTTGGAACATGTTTGTAATTACTTTGGAATATGGTATGTATGCTTGGGATTTCCTAAACATTAATCGCAATTGTGTTGCCAAACATGTTTATGTTTTTCATGTTTTCAACTTTTTAAAAAATGTGACGTTACCAAACATGTTTACGTTTTCTGTTTACATGGTAATAAACAAAAACATGATTAGTGTTTTTTGTCATGTTTTTTTGTAAACAAAAAAACATAAACGTTACCTAATGCCACCCTAAGCTGACTGGTTTATTTTATTTTGATATATTTGTTGATGATTATTCTGACATGACATGGTTCTTTTTTATGAAAGAATAAGAAACTGAGTTCTCCTATCCTATTTTCAGATTTTATAATGAGGTCGTTACTCAATTTGGTAAAAATATTTAAAAAAATCATTCTGATAATGCTCGAGTATACACGATCTGTTATTGAGTTCTTTTTGTGATTAGCGTGGATTTTGTTCATCAAACCAGTCGCTATAGTTGTGCCCCCATACCTCTCAGCATAATGGTGTTGCCGAGCAAAAATATCACCAATTGTTAGATATAGCTCATACTCATTATTCAATATACAAGTACCCAAACTATTTTGAAGTGGTGCGGTTCTTACTACTTGATATCTCATTTATTGCATGCCCTCATCAGTTCTAAATCACAAGTCCCCCTTTTCTCTTGTATACCTTGATAAGTCACCATTCTCTCTTACTCATCATGTGTTTAGTTGTGTTGTCATCACCCATATTTTTTGTCTTGTTCAAGACAGGTTATCGCCTTGGGGTCACAAATGTGTCTTTCTTGGGTACTTATGTACTCATAAGGGTTATTGCTGTTATCGCCCACTTGCCAAGCATCATGCCCCCCTCCTACAACCCATTAAGAACCGGCCCACATCCTCCTCAAAAACCAAGTACATCCCAAATAAATGTAGAACAAAAATCCATAACTCCCTCGCAAAAACACAATGTATAAGAAGATGGCCAACTGATTCACCCTCCTTACATAAACAACACCAGTTAGTCAGCATATGTCCCCTCCGCATGAGATTATCAATAGTAAGGATCTTTTCATGAGCGGCGGACCACCCAAAAAAAATCACCTTTGAAGGAACCTTCACCCTCAAAATACTCCTCCACGGAAAGGGAACACTCGAACCACCTATCAAACTCTCATAATCTCATAGAAGTTTTTCACTGAAAACCTCCCACTCCTATCCCCCCTCCATTTTACAAAGTCCCCCGACCTCTTCCACCCTAATGATCATACAAAACCCCATAAATAAAAGTAGTTGATCCAACTCCCAATTGTAAACATCTCTCCTCAACACAATATTTTAGAAGCAACGATTTGAGTCTCTGCGAAGGTACTCCACAACACCAGCATCCTTATCCGTAGCCAAGGCAAAAAATGTCCGGAAACGCCGTACCGAGATCGGCATCCCCATCCCCACACCACACATCTAGCTAGAAGCTAACTCGATCTCCAGACCCAACTTCAAAGAAGATATGTTTTGAGAGCTCATTTCACCCTTGTCTGATCCCCTTCCATAGACACCTCCCATACAAAGAAGTCACCTGACGAGAACACCAATCCCCCATCATCACTCCATACTTGCACTAGATTACTCTTCTCCAAGACCTATTTCTTTCCACAACAAATCTCCACGATCATTTACCTAGGAAGGACTAGTTAAAAGACAAGAGGCTCCTAATGCCCAACCCCCATCTTTCATAGGAAGGCATATTGTACCCCAATCTACTAAATAATATTTAAAACCATTCCCATACCACCCCACAGAAAGTCTTTCTGCAACTTCTCAAGCTTCCTGCTTCTTGGCCACCGAAGTCAGGATAACTTGAACAAACAAAAAGTAAGTGGGGAGACTAGATAGAGTGCTCTTAAGCACAGTCAATCTACCTCCCTTAGATAGATACTGACGCTTCCAACCAGCCAACCTCCTCTAAAACCTCTCAATCACCCCATCCCAAACCGCACGCGCCTTAAATGTCGCCCCTAAAGGTAAGGAAAGCATCAGTGAAAGCACACTAATGCAAGGAAAATAACTTTCTTTCTACAGTTCATGAAGGGAAGATGTCGCTTATAATAATAAGTAACAAAAAAGAAATTACAAAATAAGATGTTGAGACTGCTATCGAATTAACTTCAGCACATAATTAATTAGATAAACAGTTACTGGATTAAATAGGGGCTTTTAAGA
>JAUTBS010331103.1:0-10678 GCA_032361285.1 Aequorea victoria | reverse complement strand
TTTTTATTTTTTAAACAGTTTTTTTTTTTGTGATTATTTTTTTAGACAGTTTGCTAAAAAAAAAAAAAAAAAATTTCCTCTAAAAATCACAAAAAAAATAAATAAATAAATAATTCACAATTTTTTTTTCCAAAATTGGTAACCGAGTAACATTAAAAATATTTTTTTATTCTGAAAAAAAAAAAAATTCACCAAATGCATTTTCTCTTTTCAGAAAACTCAGAAAACAGTTTTCAGAAACAGTTTTCAGAAAACACAACCAAACGGCACCTAAAACTTTCAAGAAACTAGTCCATCCTTACCAGAGATAATGGCTTGGTAGCTAGGTTACGAAAAGGGAAGGTGTTAGGTACCCCTCTCGCCCGATCCGAAGACCGGCCTTTACTTAACTGTTTCTTTTTGTTATTGTCTTAAATTTAGTAAAACAATATATACAAAAAGGGGGTTGAAGAGAGAATATTAAAAAAAAGCAAATAAAAAAATAAAACTTAACCTAAAACTAAAGTCTTCTATGAATACCTACACTTAAAGGCATGTCAAGTGGGAGATGGCAACACGTCAGTGCAGCTGATGCATATAAAATATACTGTTAAAATAAAAAGATGCAGGAAAAAGCAACTGGAAGCCACTGGTTGCAAGAAGAGGAGGCGCACGCCACCTCATAACCTGGCGCGCGCCATCTTGACATGGCGTGCGCCACCTTTGGGCACTCTGAATGTGGCGCGTATCACTATTGAAGAGTGAGCTCGACACTCAGAGACCCAAAAGGGACTACTATTTTAAGAAAATAGTATTCTCTTGCATGCAAGTGTGCTTTTATGCGAAAAGAAAGAAAGGTAGTACTTTAATAGAAATTCTAACACGTAGAAAATATGCAGAAAAAACTACTGGAAAAAGGCTACTGAAAAGCAACTGGTTGCAAGTAGAGGTGGCGCACACTACCTCATAACCTGGCGTGCGCCATAGGGATATGGTGTGCGCCACTTTTGGGCTCTCTAAAAATGGCGCGCGTCACTATGGAAGAGTGGGCTCGACACTCAGAGGCTCAAAAGGGGCTATTGTATAAGAAAACAATGTGCTCTTTGTGCGCGGGTATTTTTATAGAAGAAAGAAAGAAAAAAAGATGGTAATTCATGTAAGATTTTCGAAAAGTAGTCTAAATCCTACATTTCATGTATTTCTAAAGATAAAAGACTAAAAAGAAAGAAAAACATGCTTTTTTAAGAGATGGAAAATATGCTTGAACAAAAACGAAAAATAGAATCGGGGAGAATGAGGCCAATGACCTCTTTCTCCCCTTTTACCGAATAGAAAGAAGTTCTAAGAATGGAAAAAGATGAATAAATGAAAGAGATGAGAAAAATAGGGATTTACCATATATTCCGGAAGATGAGTAAAGTTTCAAGCAGTTCTGAAACTTTTTTCTTAAATACGGCGCGTTCTCGGAAAGCCTTCCGTGCGGTCTTTGAGTCTTCGGAGTCCTTCCAAAGCAAATGATTCTAAATTAGGTAGTCTTAGTTTCGAGTTTCAAGAATTTCTTATGCTTAAATTTATATTTTGGCAGAGGTTTGCCTTGTATATGATTATGGGATCAATTCTGTAAAGGTTTGATGCTTAGAGAATTGGTCCTCTGAACTAAGGTGGGGGGAGTCTATTAATAGATTTTGGGCAAGGAGCTGTCTTGGGACCGAAGTTTCCTCTTAAGATGGCGTGCACTAGATGGAGGTGGCAAGGCGCCAATTGGTTATGGCGTGCATCAGGGATAAATATGGCTTGAGATTTCAAGTACCGTTGTCAGGGTATGGAAAAAGGTAGTGGTGTGGTGCCATGTTGGAAGGAAGTGGCGTGGTTTTGAACTAGCATGGGATTCTTTGGAGGGAAGTGGTGTGCGCCACTTAAAGGTAGCATCGCGCTAGGTGGGGCTACACCAATGGGTGTTTTTGGTATTTTGGGTGTTTTTGGATGTTTTTGGAGTACTCATTGGACTCTTAGACTCGTACTAAGGCTTCTTCGACGCGACTGATATATGCACTCATCATCGGAAGCTTACGTAACCAGCCTATGTTTGGTTTAGTTAAAATTAGAGTGTCTACAGTTATTAATTAAACTAGTTAGTTATGACATAGAAGACTAGAACATGCTAGTATGGACCTAATCACAAGATTATCTAATAATGAACTAGTTAAAGGACTTCCCAAAAATAAGTATGTTAAAGATAAAATTTGTGATGCATGCCAATATGAAAAATAAGCTAAATCATCCTTTAAGAAAAAGAACTATATCTCAGCAACTAGACCTTTACAATTATTGCATATGGACTTATTTAGACCAACATCTAAAGTAAGCATGAATGGAAAATACTTTACTTTTGTGATTGTTGATGATTATTCTAAATATACATGGCTATCTTTCTTGAACAGAAAGATGAGATACACTTGCAATTTGCTAAATTGTGTAAAAGGTTTCAAAATAAAAAAGGTTACATGATTAATAACATAAGAAGTGATAGAGGAGGAGAATTTGTTAATAAAGAATTTAAAATTTTTTATAATAAAAATGGCATAGAACACAATTTTCTCGCACCTAGAACACCCCAACAAAATGGCATAGTTGAAAGAAAGAATAGAATGCTACAAGAAATGGTTAGAACTATGCTTAATGAACATAATCTTGCTAAATATTTTTAGGTCGAAACCGTTAACACCGCATGCTATGTATCAAATAGAGTAATCATTAGATTAAAATTGAATAAAACCCCATATCAATTATGACATGGTAGAATACCTAATATTGGTTATTTTCATGTGTTTGGATGCAAATGTTTTATTTTAAACATGAAAGATAATCTTGGGAAATTTGATGCTAAACCGGATGAGGGTGTATTTCTAGGGTATTCAACAACTAGTAAAGTATATAGAGTGTACGTTAAAAGAACTCAAATTGTTGGAGAATCTATGCATATTGTTTTTGAAGAAAATTAATGATGATTTTGTAGATTTGGAAGAAAGACTTAAAAAGATTAAGCTTAATAATGCAATAATTGACATCCCTCAACCAAACAAGAAGAATGAGGATGGAGAGTAATCAAAAGAGAAAATCAACCAACTCCATAAATTGAGATAACTCATAAAATGTTGATTAAAGAGTATCCAAAAGATCAAATATTTGGTGAGCTAACTAAAGGGGTAACAACTCGTTCTCTTACTTGAAATATATGCAATTATTTGGCTTTTATATCTAAAATTGAACCAAAAAATATACAAGAGGTTAAAAATGTTGAATATTGGATAAATATCATGCAAGAAGAGCTAAATCAATTTGAAAAAAACAAAACTTGGACCCTAATTCATAGACCTTGAGATAATTCAATCATAGGAACAAAATGGGTATTTGAAAATAAAAAAGATAAATTCGATAATATTGTTAGAAATAAAACTAGACTTGTAACCCAATGTTATAATCAAGAGGAAGACATAGATTATGAAAAAACTTATACACCTGTAACTAAACTAGAAGCCATATGTATGTTATTAGTTTTTGCATGCCAAAGAGATTTTACATTGTTCCAAATGGATGCTAAAAGTATTTTCTTAAGTGGCTACATCAATGAAGAAGTATATGTAGAACAACCTCCCCGATTTTGAATATTATAAATACCCGGATCATGTGTTTAAACTTTTAAAAGCTTTATACGGGTTAAACCAAGCTCCAAAAGCTTAGTATGATGGTTTTTTAATACAAAATGATTTTTCAAGAGAAAAACTTGACTCAACGCTCTTTATTAAACAATAAGGGAAAGACATACTTTTAGTACAAATCTATGTTGATGATATTATCTACGGAGCTACTAATGAGCATTTGTGCAAAGCGTTTGCTAAAATTATGCAGGAAGAGTTTGAAATGAGCATGATGGGGGAGCTCAACTTCTTCCTTGAACTTTAAATGAAGCAAACAAATGATGAAATGTTCATAAATCAATTCAAGTACACAAAAGTTCTATTGAAGAGCTTTAAAATGGAGGCAGCAAAGCCATGTACAACTCCAATGAGCACATCAACAAAGATTGACAAGGACGAAAAAGACAAATCGGTACAGAGTAAAAAGTATCGAGGTATGATTGGTAGACTTCTTTATTTGACCGCAAGTCACCCGAGTATTATGTTTAGTGTTTGTTTGTGTGCTAGTTATCAATCAAATCCTAAAGAATCACATCTAATTGTCATAAAAGTAATTCTTAGATATCTTATCGGAACAATAAACCTAGGCTTATGGTATCCAAAGAACACTTCACTTGAAATATTAAGTTATTCGAATGTCGACTTTGCCAGTTGTAGATTAGATCATAAAACCACTAGCGGATCATGTCACTTCTTAGGAAATTCATTAGTCTCGTGGTTTTGTAGGAAATAAAATTTGATAGCTACCTCAACCACCAAAACCGAATACATAGCCGTTAGGAAGTTGTTGCGCTCAAGTACTTTATACGAAATAACAATTGAAAGATGTTAATTTGAAATATCATAAAATTCTAGTAAAGTGTGATAATACAAATGCTATTAGTTTAACTAAGAACCTTATTCAACACTCAAGAACTAAACATATAGAGATAAGACACCATTTTATTAGAGACGATGTGCAAAAGAAAGATATCTCATTAGAATTTATAAGTACGGAACATCAATTAGCGAATATCTTCACTAAACCATTAAATGAAAAAAGATTTAATTACATTAAAGGTGAATTAGGCATGCTGAATCCATAATCTTATTTGTTTGATTACGTTGATATGATATGTTTCTCGAAAATGTTGAAGATGACCTTGAAATTCATGCTAAATTAATAATTATATGAGATGTACTATGATTTCCATTATATTTTGATTGAAAAGAATGATTAAATCTATGTCTGTGTGTTATTGAATTGAAATCTGCATGAGAATCTGGATGATTTTTTGTTTTCTTCATTTTTGTCATATGTGAGTTGACTCAAAGAACCCTTAGGGTCGACTCAAACAGTTGTTTTTTCATTAATCTCTAAACACTGTTGGGTCAACTCAAATCTTTACTATAAGTCGACTCAGGTCAAGGGTATATATAAAAACTATTCATGAGGGTCCATCATTTAAATCAATTCGACTTTCCCTCTCTCTCGTGAGTCGATCCACAATTTTGTACTTTTCCTCTCCCAAATCCTTTCATCTCCCTCAATAAATCCTTCCCTCTAGACTCTAACTTCTCAATCATCATTCATCTTAGTGCTTCGAATCTCTTCTCTTCAAAAACCCTAGGTTTTCAAACTCTGTTGTTTTCTCTAGTTTCATATATCGTCTTTGCTCTCATGGATTCGTCAATTCCTTTGGTCATTTCAACGAGAAAGAGAACTGAAAAGGATCAAGGTGAAATCTATGAAAAGAAGAAGACAAAAAGTAAGAAAGGAGTTTCGAAGAAAGGAAAGGGTCCGGCGACAGGTGATGAGGAACATAGTATTCAGTGCCTGGATCAAGAAATTAGAGAAAGGTATAAAAAATTGTTCAAGTCTAGGAAGGTACCATATGGTAGAAGTTTAGACTTTGAATTCTTTGATCACACATGTATGCACTTTAAAAAATGGTTCACTAATATGGGATGGTACAAGTTCTTCACAATTAAAGAACCTGTTTACCCTGAGCTGTATAGGATAGTATATGCTCATATAAGAATCACAGTGGGTAGTATAGGACTATTTCTGAGTAGTTGAGTTAATGGAACACCCATAGTTTTTGGGGATCAACTCATAAACAAGATAGTCAAAGCCCCGAATGGAACATACCTTCTAAATTTCACAAAAAGGAGTAAATACCTTGATGTCCCAATTGAGCAATTCATTAAAATGATCACTGGTAGGGAAAACATAAATCCCAATAAGTTGTTTGATGCAAATATATTGATGCCAGAATATAGACTCCTCCACCATATGGTTAACCATGTGATCCTGCCTCAAGATTGGAAATTTGGAGATGTTACCTTTATTCAATTGATGGTCATGTGGTGCGTCATCAACAAGGAACCCATAGACTTGGGTCACTTGATCATTTCTGACATGTGAAAAGTAGGTCAGACAAAGAAAAACATCTTACCACATGGAATGCTCTTGACCAAAAATTTTAGGTATTTTAAGATAAATCTTAAGAATGAGCTCTCTATCTCTTTCCATCCCACGTGTACAACAAATCTACTCTCAAGAGAATGAGATTGATAGAAATTGAAGAAAAATGGATGAAACAAGTTGATGCTGCCCAACACCCAGATCCACCCTAAGCTCCAAACTTGGATCTACCTGACCTTTTACCTAATCTTGACACGTCTAACTAACCTCAAGCCCAAACCTCAACCTAAAGGCCTAACCTCAATCAAACCCAAACCAATTCCTCAAGTTCAGGTCCCTCAACCTCAAGCATATCCAATTCTGATTTTAAGGAAATGAAAGCTCAAATGAAATATCTCGTGGACATAAACACTACCTCTCATCAAGAAATCAAAAAACTCAATGAAAGGATGAGTTTCTATGAATTTCATATTGAAAAATTTGAGGAACAACAACACTCTATGGTCATTGAACAACTTAGATTGAATAAAATTCTCACTGAGTTGAATGAGAGAATTGACAGAGCTTGCACGACAAAGAACACAATAGGTCAATACATGAAAAAGAGTATGAAATATTTTCTTATTGCCAGTGACCTTTTGATTAACAGTGTGAGATATGAATATGACAAAGGCATTGCTGGTAAGATTAATGAGGTTGTTAAAAATATTCAAGAATTTATGGTTTGGGTGGAATTACACTTGGAAACCCCTGTTGAGAAAAATAAAAGGGAGCAAAGGGAAAACAGAAACATGGATGTTGCTCTAGCCATGGGCATTCACATATAAGAAATTTTAGGGTAAGAGTTCATGAAATCTAAATCTAAGCGTACATCATCTGAACCTTAACCTTCCCAAGAACCTCAAGTCTCACCTCCACCCACAGTGGTAGCATCAAAGGGGAAAGAAAAGGTTTCCAAAGGAAAAGAAAAGAAAAAGTCTAAACAGTAAAGTTCAGAACCCCAGACATCTTTTGACCTCTTGGTTGAGAGTTGGAGAAGAAAGAGGAACAAGTTTACCAGAGAAAGACCAAGGAGAAAGGCAAAATACTGTGAGGAACCCTCTCAAAAAAGCACCACCCTCCTCTTTTTTTAAAACAAAACGCTCTCGGATTTTAAGGTTTTTTTAAAAGAAAGGCGGGGCTTTATATTTTTGAAAAGAGAGCCCTCCAAATGCGTCCGTGTTAAGGGCCACACAATTAGAGTCGCCACTTGATTTTTAATGAGAAAATAAGAAAATATGACTTTCAAGGTACCAGTCCATGATTATCAGAGATAATAATTCGGGAGCTAGGGTACGACAAGGGAAGGTGTTAGGCACCCCTCTTGTGACACTTTACTTTTCACAACACAAATCTTAAGTACTAAATCTAGAATAAATGCGTTAAGCCTTGATGAGTGGTACTCAAACCCTAGTAACAAATGGATGAATGCACGGAATATGAAATGAAATAAACCTAGAAAGTTGGAAGGGATAAAAAGAGTCCAAATAATTTTAGAACAAGAAGTTTTAATAGTTCAAGTTAGAAAGTCTTATAAAAGACAAAAAAGGCGCAGAAAACCAAAACGGGCCCAAGTATAGCCTAAGAACTCCTAAAATCCAAAAGTTTACATAAACATTTGAGTAGAGAATGAGGCTAAACCCAACCATAAGGGCCCAATAAAATCATAAATCAAAGAACCTAATTAAGAATTCAAGGAAGAAAACCCATGGAAGGCCTAAATGAGGCCCAAGCTTAAGAGAAGCCCAATAGAGAAAAATAATAGGGCTTTGAGCCAAACATTATGAGGGGCCAATATATATAATTATTTGAGCCCAATTATCTTATTGGTAGCCCAATCAATTAATTCTTGAGCACAAATCAAAGTAAGGCCCAAAAAGGATAATTTGACCCAAATAAATTTAATTTGGGCCCAAAGTGAATTTTACTATCATGAATTATTAAACTAATTAATAAAATAAATATTTTGAAGCTTCTTGAAGCCCTTGTCCAGCTCCTCCCATGAGGGAGGAGTGATGTGACAATTTTAAGGGGAAAAAAGACAAAAAAAGAAAAGAAAATAAAAGAAAGGAAAAAATATGAGAATATGCTTGCATCGAAAAATAGTTTTTTCTACCCATCAAGCTTTCAAAAGTTTTTAATTAATAGTGAGAAAATATACATGTAAGAATAATTGATGAGAGAAGCATAGATGTGACATAAATGAAATGAAATGAAAATAAAAATAAAAATCTTTCAAAGTACCTTTAATTTTAGGGAATGTGTTCCCTGTTAAACCAAATAAGGCCTTAAGGTTTAGGAAAAATTGATTATTCATACCAAACATAGCATAAGAATTCTTGGAGCCCAAATTTTGGTTATGATTAAACTAAACTAGAGTAACCAATGAAGGAACCATGATTGGAACCTAACTAAATGAAGGGTAAAAGGGTACTCTCACACAAAAAATTTGGCTATAAATAGGAGGCTTCTCCCAACCTAAAAATTTATTTTCTCATAAAGGAGGAAGAAGTGAAGGAAGAACTTGAAGCTTAGTTCATCCATCCTTCAACCAAGAAATTATCAAGTAAATTTTTTTTAAAACTTGTCTTTAAAGTCATAAAATCATCTCGCACCTCTCATCCCTCTTCAAAAAAAAGAATATAGAAGAACACACAAGAAGGATCTTGAATCCAAGAAAAATGAACTTTCTTGATTTACGATCACGACGAAGAAATAAGTTGAGACCTATGGAAAAGTTAATAAAAATTGCTAAGATAACACATGAAATTATTTTAATATGTTTAAAAATAATTATTACATGGGTAAGAGGGTAGAAAAGAAGATTGAAGTAAGGGACCTCTTGAAAAAGGTTAAAACAGTGGATTAAAACCCTATCCAGGATTTTTTGTGCTACCCAAATAGACCCTAAATGAAAACCTATTTCAAAAAAAGTTAGTTTAACATGTGATTAATAGGCGTGAGTTTTGGTTGGATCGAAAAATATATTTTGGAACCCCTATGCTATTTTTGAACATTCTGCGTAGAAATCGCAGAAGAACAGTCTACTTTGAAGAATTTTAGTAAATTCTATAAGAATCCCCTAGAGATGAGCCATATATGGACCGAAAGGTATAAGGGTCTAGGTTATTCAAAAAGGATAAACCTCACTTTCATCGGACGGATTGTGAGAAAAGTGAACTCTCCGAAACATGGACGTTTTTTGACAGATTCTGCCTCATGAATTTTTAGAATCCTTTTGGTTGGGATCTGCCTCTTGGATTCTAATAAACAATGTAGTTAACAGAATGTTCAAGCCTCTATAATTGTTACAGAAGTTTTAGAGAAGGTTTATTATTTTAAAATGAATTTGTAACGGGTGGGACGGAATCCGAAAATGAATAAAAAATGATTCAAGAATGTTTTAAGCAAAACTAAGTACCTAAACCAAGTTAGGAATCTTGGGGGCCATGAAGGTACCAAGATTGATTAAAAAGGATCTTCTTAAGAGGAAAAATATCTCACTTTCATATCCACACAAGCATATATGTGTCACCTTAGTTCACATAGTAAAGTTCCTATCCTATTTATGTGTTAGGAACCGGAGTTCCGGAGTGACTGGACGGCGTGGCTCAAGGAGGAGTACTTGTTTTTTAGGTGGGTTTCCTTTATCACTATATTGGTATTATAAATGTGTGAATAGTTAAATTTTTTATGATTTCATGATATATGATTTGAGAAAATGAAGGATAATTTTTACTTGTAAAAGAAAGCTATGTTTGCGAACTCGTATTTTATAAAATAAATTTAGAATATGTTTTTGAAATCTAAGTGAACGTTGAGATAAATGATTAATAGATACAATGTGGGTATCATAATAGTCTTGGTATTACATGGCGAGTGTCATGTGGTAGGTATATCGCACATCTAACCCTATTTGGATATATACCACGGTGTAATGTGAGGAATATATCACACATCTGACCCTATGTGGATATATGTCCTAGTATTATGATATATATTGTTAGCTATACCACTAAGCATTGTGGAGGTGGCCTGGAGAATGATGTTTAGCCATGTCGACTGAGTAGGCGGGACATTCATGGTAACAGTACTGTAGCAACTCCTACTTGGGAGGTTAATACTACCATTGGCTATATAAAATGGTTAATAGATGAAAATGATAAAATCAATATATCTCTTTTAAAGATATATGATGTTTGGAAAACCCTCTCTTGTGAGGTGATTTTTGAAAATATGAAAGTTTAAAATCTTTTGTGATTAAAGTATGCTTTACAAAAAGTTATCATATTTTTCAAGTGATGATCTATTTTGATTTCCATTTTGAAATTGTTAGCCTAAAAGGCCTTTTTCAATCATACCGGGGAAGATTGTAGTCTTCAGCCTTTTCAATCATGCCCATGTTTTTGGTTTTGATTATAACAATATTAATTTGTTGTTGCTAATGCTTTGTTTGTGGTTGAGCTTATTTCAGAACTTTTCAAGCCTTTTATCCACAACAAAAAGCCAAGGAGAAGTGTTTTTGGTCGACACCCCCATGAGATGTGTCGACACC